>KZ068341.1:0-10616 GCA_002091845.1 Anopheles cracens | reverse complement strand
AAAAGCCCATCCCCTGAAATGCACCGCGTGTACTACACGTAATTACTAGAGACAGGAAAACAACAACGGAAATACTAGTAACAGCTACAATAGTAAAGGTAAGTAATACTCCACACACACACACACACACACACACGTAAGTCCAACACCCAAAACGAGACATTGTTGTGCCTGCTCAGCGCTTCCCACCTAAGCGTACGGAGCTCCGAACTCGGCCAGACACTTGAGACCGGCGCCACAAACTTTTTCCACTTCTGCCCTTGCTTCGTACCCATCGTGGGTTGCATCTTCCCATCCGCTGTCGAATGATCCGGCTCCGGTATCCCCCGTCAACGGCGGTCGCGCCGTATGCACCGTCGCCACAGTGGCTTAGAAGTGACACCGCGACGGGATAGTTCATGAATGAAAGCCGGGTAAAAACCAGAGGTCTCCCAGTGTGCAGTGGAGAATGAATGGGCCCGCTGGCTTTCGATTCGATCGAGGGGGCCTCGTCGCCCCAGCATCCATTAGTTGACCTTTCCCTCCTATTACTCCCAGTGCAGCCACTATCAGCACAAACACACACACGCGCGCCGGTTCCGTTCCGCAAGGGAGCGCGGTATTGCGACAGTTTGGCGCTCGTTGCGTGCGATCGCGCGATCGTCATCGGCGTCACGCGAGAAATCAGTCCCCAACAAATCGGTCGCGAGTCGTAAAACTAAATGCTCTCCGCCGGTGGGGCGTGGGTCGCGTGGGTCGCGCACGTTGCGCATCGGGCGCCCGCGCGAAGGCCCGCGCCGCACGAGATACGCGACTCCATTTGGAAGAGGAATGGGGATGGAGAGAGAGAAAAAAAAGACACGAAAACCGTACCACCGTGATGGCCTCCGCACGCGCTCCAAACAAACTCTCGGCTTGCGCTGCTTTACGTTTCCCTTTTTTTCAACGTTTGCCTTCTGCGCATATTTACCTCGTTTGCCGTACTTTTCGCTTTGTTTTCGCAGGGGTACACACACACTTTCCCAGCGCCAGCCATCCGGTGCGCCTGTACCCACGTGCGGTTCAAGACATTGCGCACACGCGCAAACTCTCCAAACATCGGAACTCCGCGTGTGCGTATGCTACGGGGGGGTTGTCAACATGGAATTAAAACCCGAACGAAACAAAAAAAAAGGCAAGTGCTTCCCTCACGATGCTTCCCTCTTGACGGTTCGGCGCCTGCCGTATCCCGGATGCTCCCGTGCGGAAGATAAGTATGTTCGGCCGAGCGTTGTGACACGACCGACAATAGCTCCTGGCAGACGGCGGACTTCCAACTTCCGCCGCGTGCTGCGATGTAAAGATGATTTCAGGGTAGCTACGAACCCTAGCAACGGTGTTGCTAGGACGGGATGCTCAGGGGGATGATTTCATAAATCTGTCATAGAGGTTCCGTTCGAATGAAAACCGCACAAGGGAAGTGGAAGAAACTCTTGAACGTGAGTTGACGTTTGAACGACCGTGTGATCATCAGATTTGTTTTTGAATTGGGCTTTTCAAGCACGCCGAACATAATGTCCTACTTGGATCATCCTTGTCTAGAGGACAAATGATTACGAAGTATTTATCAGTCAGAACATCTTGAGGACATCATGATCTACTTGGATCTTCTTTATGTAGACGTCAGCATGTTGAAGAGCCCGTAGCATTCGTGAAGATTACAATTTCTGGAACTTGCTTACAACGCAGAACTACTAGAAATCCAGAATCTTTTTAAACCAGTTTCCTATTGAAACGTCAAGATTAGTCACGGAGTTCATAGTAATTGATCATAGTTTCTCACATTTCTAAGCTACTTCCGAATGCTACAGACGCTTTAGAGATCCCACATTTATCCTTCTTATACGTTCAAGTCTAGACTACAGCTTACGGCTGTTAATATTGGCATTAACCCAAGGAAACTGCCTATAATCTAACCGTGAACGAACGGGAAACAACTTTATAGACCCTATAGAACCGCGGACTACTTCGCGTCGCTTGTCTCCGCTACTACATCCAGTGTATAATTTATCTATTCAACTTCTCAGCGCTTGATAGAGTTGTCAAACGCAACACTAGCTAATACGTTAATCGTAAACTTTAATACGACCAGCAACGTGCTCCTAATCCTAACGCTCGCGGTTCCCTCCCCTGTCCTTATCTTGTCGCGGGAAACATTTGCGACTTCATTCTCCATTCATTGCCAGCCGCGTGCGGCACACACCGATCGGACACACGCTGCACATTTACATGCCGTGAAAATTGTCACCTCTACGCACACACAGACACACCCACGAACGAAGACGACTACCACGCTGCTACCCATTGCGAACAAAACCCACTATGGGAGCGCGACGAACGACGATCACGGACGAGCCTTATTAGTCACCATCTTTTCCCCAGCCCCCGGCCAGCGCACCGGAGACCGGAGAGGATGGAAACCTGAGAGACAAAAATATAAATATCTCCGTATGCCACACCTTCGCATCTTCGCGAAACCGGGGCTGTTGCTTTCCTTCACTTCAACCGGTGTCACCCGGACCCTGGCCCGAGCCCCCGCTTCCAAAATGGTGAAATGCGACACCATTAATCTAATGGCGAGCGTCGAATTTTTAATCAGCCATAAAACGCTGACTAACAAACGATTCGCACGGCGAGGCACGGTGCGCTGTGATGTGGACATTGGACCGTCCGGTCGGGTCGAGGCCTCTTCCTGAAGGCCTGAAGTCATCGGATGACGAACCGTGCCCGCTTCGCAAAGCCTCCAGCGCCAAGATGTCCGGCCGGGGCGCATGCCGCTACTAGCGAGCATAAAACATGACGTGCCGCACCGGCATCAAGCCGGTCGATGCCACCAATGCGAGCGATAGGCATCGCCGCACTCTTCCGAAAAGGTAAAATATTGAGACATTTGAAATCAGACGCCACCGCCTGAAGACCCGGGACGCCACACAAATATGCTTCGGTCTGATTTGGCAGCGTCCAGCTTTTGCTGGACGCCAAACGAAGTGGCGCCGGCAAAAATGCTGGAGCCATGTTAACGGACCGACCTGGACGGAGGGGGCTCGCCGGAATGGCCTGAAAACACCAGTGGGAACTCTCGTGCCGTCCGTTTGCCCTGCGTTCTTCGGAATTGAAAACTAGGTGCATTTGCCACGCACTATGCGCCACCGCGACCAGAACCTCAACCCCGGGCCAAACCTGTATTCGTCGCGAGCGCCATAATTGTATTCACCTGCGCATCATCAGCAGCCCCCGGTATCGTAGCCAGCGATCGGATGCTTTCGTGCGCCGTAAACCGATCCGAACTTGGGCCTTATCGTCATACGCAATCACCCCTCGACGCGACTCGGGACCGAACCGGACCGGGGGTTTGCATCCTCCGCCAAACGCTCCAAACCACAACCACGCGCTTAATTACGCTACGCGCGGCCCCCGTCCTTCCAAAATGGTTCTGCTCGGCCCACCTTTGCCGAATCGCGGCGAGCAAGCGCTCTCGCGGCGCCCAATTTGGCGGAACCGTCCTCCGGTTTTCCAGGAAGCCGCTCAGTGCGTCCTGCGAGTTTGGGATGCGACAACTCGGGTGGCGGACGCCAGATTGTTTCGGCCCCGGGGCCGAGAGTGATTGTCACTCCATTTCGGTCAAATTGCTGGTGCTTCGCGAAGGGAGATTACTAGACGCTACTTGCGACCGCGTAATTGTGGGATGAGAAATGTGCGCCGTAAAGCTGTCCGTGTTCGGGTCCGCTACCAGGCCGCACCGGACGTATATGGCCGGTGCCGTTCAGACCGGCGAGATCTTCAAGATCTTAATCTGTTTGGCCCATTGTAAAACCATTATTCGCGTCGGAGGATCATCGCCAGTGCAGTGACGCCTGCCGGTCGCTTGTCTCAAGTCGTGTCCAATCTGATTTGTGTTTTAAGGTAACAAAAAAGAGTCCAAGAAGAATAGGATCATTCTTTTGGGTGGATTTATTGCTGTAACAAATAGCGAAGATCTTCCATTGGGAATCTTTCTGCTATACATCATCTTCCACTCCAATGTCTAAAGCCTCAAACACTGGAACTCTGGGCTGGAATTGGACGTTTCGACGCCATTACTCAATGCATTCCTTTCCCAACTAATTAATGCGTGATATTTGGGCGCTTTTGGCGTATCAGCCCGGCACATTCAGCTACTGTTTCGCGTGCAAAACAGAAAGCTGTGAATAAATATGCATATTATCAGCTGCGGTCATCCTAGCCGCTGGTCGTGGTTTGAAAATGCGTCACCTCCGTGTCGGTTCACTCTTGGGGCGGCACTGTTTTGAAGCCTAGCCGCCTAGGACACTAGGATCCGTATCTTACTATACCCTCCCGGTCACGGTGATTCAGTGGAGTGAATAGGCTTAATAGCCGATAAATCTGACACGCAACCACCGCACGCGGCACACGCGGAAAAGAAGGATTGTGTGTTTTTACTCGCTTTTTTTGCCCGGCGTGCGTACGTGCACGCCCGTTTGGCTCTCATCGGAACACTTTATCTGAGTCATAAATTTCGACCAAATTTATTGATGCCCAACCGGCCGCACCTTGCACCGACACGTCTCCAAACGAGCGGCGGCCCGATCGAACGTCACGTTCGCGATCAACAACCGATCCGAGGCGACGACCCATCATAGAATCCGGGCGGTTTATACTAAAAATAAAAACACCACCGATCTAGAACCGATCTTGAGTCATGACCTATAATTTGATGGATTGAGGGGGGAGAGAAAAAAAAACTCCGCACGGCTTTCGCATCCCGGCTGCTACGCCTCCCTGCCCTCTTCCACATCCAATGTCTGCGTCATAACAAACGCTCCCACCCCCTGATCGGTCCGATTTCCTGGGCGAGTGCGCGCGCTCGAGCGCCATATCATATGCAACTTTCGCTGCTGTCATCATCCGTTTTCGTGTAAATGGATCTGTTGTGGCGATCGCTTTATGGAGCTTCTTCAAAGCCGCCAGCTCCCTTCTCGGATCCATCTCGGGTCGTAATCACGGCGCGGTTGCATTATAAATTTTATCCCCCGCCCGAGCCGGCCTCTGCCGTGCCTTTATGGCAAATTATTACAACTCATCGACTTTCCTGCGAGGGGGCACCCGTCTAGACGTTCTGCGGTCCTTACCGGCTGCTGACCGGCGTCGCTGGCGCTTCGCTTTGCCAGCGAGAGAGAGCCGGGAAGCGCGCCATATAACAGCGCTAAATTAACCTTCGCGTAATCAATTTACTTCAGTTTACTGTATCATAAATCTTCAAACGCGCACAAACCTCGCCTCGAGAGGGAGTCGAGGGGCGCATCTGTTGAGTCTGCTCCTGATCTCCGTCGCTGTGGGGTCCGGATTAAAAGGAACCTGATTGATATTGCATTATTACAGATTCTGACCCGGTCGTTAAACACGCGGCGGCTCGTATCGCCAAAGTCCGGTGCGCTTTTCCAAAGTCTCCACGGCTTCCAGACACCGTGCGACATCGCGTGTCACGATGATGGATGTCCGCTAGGCAGACCGCTGACATTCAGCTAACGAAACAATTAACGCCACGTCAACCGCCACGTAACATCTTTCAATTTTATGTATCAAAATATCCGCACCTAAGTACGCCATAAATCTACCGCCAGCGACACTTGACAACTTGTTTGGACACTCGCCGATTGCCGGTTAAGTAATGCTGCCGCCGCCGCCGCCACCGACGCTGCCGTGAAGATCCTCGTGATCGTGAGAATAGCTGCAGCGCCCGCCTGGCCGCGATCGTCTCATTTGCAAGATGCTCAAACAAATAAAATAAATATGTACATTTATGCGGCGGCCAAAGTGACAGTGGCGAACTTTCCGGCGGACACCCCGGAGTCAATCCGATTCCGTCACCGTGCAAAACCTTCCGCGCCGCGTGTGTCACTTTGGGGTTGACAACGAAGCTGCAGGAAATCAAAGCAGATCGTGATTTCAAATATTCAAATCGCAATAAATCACCGCCGATCGGTGAGACAACTGCAAATTATCCGTCGCCGCACTGCATTCGGCCGGTGCCGGGAGAGCCCTTCCTGGACACGCCAAACCTAAGCGCAAAAAACCCGCGGCCGCGGCGTGCCGATCGTGCACGCGGCGGGGTCTAGCCCTCGAGGGGGGGGGGGCTCAAGCCACACGAATGATGAATTCTTGATAAAGTACAGACAGCGGCAACACGACAGCACGACGCGGTGCAGCGCGTTGTTGAGACGAAGATAGGAAATGCCGGCGACAACGAAACACGCAATCTCCGCCGCCCAGCCCCAGCGCTGGGCAAGTGTTGGAACGGGGCCAGCAAGAGCGGGGCGGGGCGGGCGAAAGGGATCGTTAGAAATGAATTTCCATGTGACATTCTTTTAAATCGATTTATGACACCTGCAGACAATGGGAGGG
Source organism: Anopheles cracens (assembly GCA_002091845.1). Classification (NCBI taxonomy): domain Eukaryota; kingdom Metazoa; phylum Arthropoda; class Insecta; order Diptera; family Culicidae; genus Anopheles; species Anopheles cracens. The sequence goes on along the minus strand of KZ068341.1, from coordinate 4,196 downwards.
GGAGAACAATGGCCGCCCGAGAAACCCGAAGCATGTGGCTACGGCTATCGATAGCGATATCCTTCGAATTCCATTGCCGCCGCCTGCGAGCGATGGTGATCGCTGCAGCAGATCTGAACAAACTAGAGGCGCACCTGCCTGCGACCTGCGACAGGGAATAAGATATTCAAGGATTTTTGGAGTCAAAGTTTATCTTAGCTCCAAAGAATGTTGATTGCTTTATTTATATACTCTTTTAGAAATGTGTTGTGATATGCATGGTTATGTTTTATAGTTTAATATTGTTTCTGGAAGAAGAGATTGATACCTCTAGAATCACTTGCAGTTTCTTAAAGCACTTGTTTAGAAAGTGAAACTAAATGCATATTGATTGTTAGAAATAATGGGAAACACATTTTACAGACATCATAGCAGCCATTGTCATTGTGTATCGTAGTAGCCATAATATACAGTAGGTGGCGCCATCTGTTGACTAGTAACATAACTTAAAAGACCCTGACCAGAGTTTTGATAGGAATTTGCTCAATATTTTAAGTCGTTTGAATATTGTTTAAACCAAGAATAGCAATGCATACATTATAAATCTGTTGCTTCAAATGTTTACAGGCTGCAGCGAGATATACAGAGAAGGAAATGATGGAACTGATATGTATTAATATCGAAAGCAAACGTTCATAGAAGTTGATTGTGATGAGCAACAACATAGACCATTAATGTAAGCTTAATGTGAGTGTACTAATATAACTATTTTCAAACACACAACGACGGCTGACTGAGACATTTGTGGCATTTTCAGAATGTTAATCCCCAGCACCGGTTGCTGCAAATCTCCCGTGTGGACAAACGCCACAAATAAACGAAACCATGCCGCACACGCGAAGAAGCCATGCAGTTTTATGTCCCCGCATGCACAGAATGCAAGCGAGCTTCCTCGCGTAGTTATGACTGGCAGAAGTTTAGCTATTTAAATACTGACACATTGTCAATTCAAATCGTGGCGCCCCGACGGCATACCGAAATAGCGGCCCCGTCCATTCGACGACACTGCCGGCTTTATGGCTGCGGCCAATGCGTGTCGCCTCGCGCTGCATTCCTCCATGCGCGTGCACCGCGCGGCAGGCGTGAACTATAATTATCACCCGAGCGTACGGTGTCGGAGCATCCGGACATCGCAGCGCACCGCACCGTGTTCGGATAATCTCGAGCTGAGTCCTTACGGATTAAAGCGCACCCGTCCCTGAACGATCCTTGCAAACTGTTAGCTGCTGCTGCCGCGACTCCATCGTTTGCAAACTGCGATCCCAACGGACTGCACCTTCCGCCGATTGGTGCGCTTGATTGCTTTTCGGGGTTTTACGATCGCCGCATTCTAGCGCAAACCCCGGATCAAGCACCGGACGTCGCGATGGGTTTCGACGAGACGCGCTCGCCGGCTTTATTTACGCACACGGAGTCGGGGCGTCACGGTGAAATGGTTTACTTTAGGTCGGGACGCACCGTGGCGGCCGAAACCCCCAAAAGTAAGCCCCAAACCCGACCGAAGCGCGCGCGCGCTCGCATATAAACAAACAACGTTCAGCTGCACACCGCACGGCCAGACAGACGCGGGTTGCATTCTGCGAACGAAACAGGTCGCTGCGGCCGGATGAGATCAGCTGATCTAGTCTGGCGCTCGCGCGTTCGCGGTGAAAAGCCACGACCACTTTCTGACGCCAGTTCCAAAAGCCAATCCCCCCACCGGTGCCGGTGCTTATCGCGGGCCGGGAGACACCGAACGAGTTTCGTTCCCGGGCCATTCCGGGGCGGAGAAGCCTACGGCTGGCTCCTAATCCCAACGCCAACCCTTCCCGGCGAGGGAAAAGAAACCATTAGCGCCGAACTGATCGCGTGATCGTTCGCCCGGGCGACACTCGGGCGTGTAGGCAGCCACATGGCGACGGTAATTACATTTCATTTAATTAAAAATCCATCACTTATCTACCAAATGGAGGAGATAAAGCGAATCACAGCAGCGGCCCGGTAACACACACACCTTGTTTTTTTTGTTGATGTTACACGTCTGCCGTTTGCTTCCAGCAGCCATGCTTCGGTCCATACATTGTTAGGCACGTACTCGGTCGAAGGTCGAAGTCGCCGGCCACTTTTACGGACTTTTATCGCCCTCGCCGAGGCTCGTATTTTCGAACGCCCGGTAACGGCCGGAAGTGTGCACCTTTTCCGAGCGAGCCCACCTACATTCCAATGCGGATCATCCGCCAACAACAGAAGAAAAAAAACGCACACCGATCGTTCCGGGAAGGGGTTTCTTGCAGGACACCGACGCAGAGAAAGTGGGCCCCTGCTACCTGCCGAGAAACAGAACCGGGAAGTGGGCAGGGAATGGTGTCAAAATTCCCACGCAGTCGCTGTGTTGGGCACATAATCCTATTTGTAGCGAACGTAGAGGAACCGCTGGGAAGGTTCCTGCCGGACAGCCCGCTGATCGGAAGCTCAGGTAGGTCTCGGCCATGTCCGGGACACGTCCAGGATTGTTTGCTCGTGGGAGGGTTAAGAGAAAAAAACGTGCGGAAGTGAGGTGTTCCGGGATTATGATTCCAAGCGCAGCTACGCTTCAAAGAACAGCAGATGCAGAAAGGTGAGAGATTTCGGGCGCAGCATCGACGGGAACAGCCTACATCTGGAAGTTTCAAACAGTATCGGTAGAAAGCGTTATGAATCTGGAGTTGAAAGTGTTGGGCATGAATTCTTTGAATCATTAAATCCTTATTATAAGCTTGAGATACGTTTGAAGAATTTAAGCGATAAAATTCGAAGACTGGTTCAGTTCCTCAGTATAAAAAGCATTTAGATCCCATGAGGTAGTAATTATTTATAATATTTTTTCTGCTCAAGAACGGCACTCTTGGAGTAAAGAATTACATAAACTGAAAATTTGATCTAGAGAGTTAGATAGCTTTCTGGACGATCTCTACTGGATGGTCGCTACTCTAGACATCTTCATTATACACCTCGAAACAGAGCAGATCTCCAAATTGAAAAAAGCTTTCTGTAATGCAGGTTTTCAGGCTGTGGGCTTTTAGTATAGCTCCTTAAAGCCAGAGTACTCGCTTAGGCCAGAACTAGTTAGAACTAGAACCGAAAGATTAAATACCGGGATGTCCACAGCCTATGAACCTTCATAGCAAGTCTGTTATCTTCCATCATCCCTTCCCAATCTATTTTACTGTAAGATTGCTACTCTAGAAATCTTGATGTTACGCCTCAGACAGAGTCGGTCTCCAAATTAAATAAAGTTTCCAAAAACTGTCCTCTAGGCTTTCAGTACAGCTATTCAAAGTTTGAGTACTCACTTCAGCCAGAATTAGTTAGTTAGATCATTAGATACCCAAAAGTCTACAATTTGTGTTTTGAAACCTATCGGTAGCTAAACTACCTTTAGAAACCTTCAAAACGACTCCATCATCCAACCGCTGTCCTCTGGGCTGCAAGTATAGTTCTTCAAACTCTGAGTACTCCTTTAGAAACCTTCAAAACGACTCCATCATCCAACCGCTGTCCTCTGGGCTGCAAGTATAGTTCTTCAAACTCTGAGTACGTCTGCCGTTTGCTTCCAGCAGCCATGCTTCGGTCCATACATTGTTAGGCACGTACTCGGTCGAAGGTCGAAGTCGCCGTCCTTTAGAAACCTTCAAAACGACTCCATCATCCAACCGCTGTCCTCTGGGCTGCAAGTATAGTTCTTCAAACTCTGAGTACTCTATTCAACCAGAACTATTTAGTTAGGACGAGAGTTAGATACCCGTAAAGTCCACAATCTGTGTCTCAAAACCCAGCGTTGGATAAACTACCTCTATAAACCTTCACAATAACTCCACCATCGGCCATCATCCCTCCCAACTGCGCGTTATTCCATAGATCCCGAACATCGAATGATGTTTGGCTTGCAAATTTGCCTTGCATCACCTCCAAAACGCCGGCCGGCACACGAAACCAACACGGCCATCATCCGCTGTCCCACAGGCACTTGATTTCCTTGATCCATCGATCCACATCCCCATTTCCATACCGCGGTTGCTGTGTATTTTTTGTTCTTCTCTCATTTATGAAAAAACAAATAATTGTATCGAAAATGAAAAATTAATTTCTGATATCATGCTCGTAAATATACACACACACATACACCGAGAGCCGTCGCC
>KZ068339.1:36708-51098 GCA_002091845.1 Anopheles cracens | reverse complement strand
TGGCGGCGTCACGGGAAGCTGCGTGAAGGCACCCGCGTACGGGAAGCTCTTCTTCACTGGTGCCGGCTTATCACTGATCAACGAGTCCACTAGAAACGATCGCGACATTTTCGTAGCTGTCTGTCACTTATTCAAGGCACTGAACGGTTTGATCACAGAGCGAACTGTTCCAGGAACTTTTCAATCCAAGCACAAAGCGGCACGGCCTACTGGTACTGTGCGCTGCCGTATCGACGGAGTGTTGCCGTGTAGGAAGTTCACTTTTCTAGCTCAAATCTCCGAATGAAGTGACGATCCCGTGGTGGGAAGGGTATTTATAGGTGGCCTGCGGACAATCCCGGGGAAGTCCTTTTTCTCCCTCCCAAATTCGTCCGGACAACGCTCAACCATTGGCTGAGACGAAGGATAATAGCGGAGGGACTGGAGTGATACCTGCCGGTAGTCCCGCAAACAGAGGGAAAATACCCTCTGCACAGCACAACAGCAATTCGTCACCTTTCTAGTCCCGCTCTTCACCTTTGAACAGATGGTCGATTTCGATCCCGGCTCTTCCTCCCGTACGGCTGCTATTACTTATTCATTGCCGGGCAAATGATCGACGCACTCGACCAAACTCCGCCCCTCGGAGCGTTTCGAATTATCCCGTCCGTCGTCGAGCCAATCTTTCATCCCATTTCAGCGGCACGATTCGGGAAGGAAATGAGTAGCGATTCCGCCGGCTTGCCTACGACAAAACGATGCCTGTTGCCCGCCGCCGGTAAGGAGGCATTCTTCTGGTAGACATTTCGGCGCGTCAGAACAGCCGCCAGCGTGTCTGGCATGGGTTTTGGGAGAGCGCGCACGACGAGGCGACAGAATGCGTTAGCATTGGGCAGCAATTGCTGGCTCGTGTGGCTGCTGGTTTGCAGCACGGGCTTGCTTTTCGAACGGGACAAAGGAAGCACAAATCAAAACAAGCCAATTGTGCCTCACGGGGGGTTTTCTGAGGTTCAAGATCAGCTAGGTGATTCGATTTTTAATCGCAAATGTGTTGGATTAGTTCAATTGCTTTTATCAAATGTAATTGTTTTACTGTTCAATGCTTATCGGAATATTGTTGTCTTTTCTGTACTTGAATAAAGTTTGTTTTTGGAAAATCTATTTCTACACGCGTGATGTTCAGATATTTCATATGATTTTTAGCATTTAGTGAACAGAACTCAAATACCCTAAATCAAGAATTCTCCTAGCAATGAAATTGCACTCATTCATCCTTCCTTTATCCATATGTCCTTCTTATTACGAGTCATTAGTTCTAAAATAGTTGAAAGATAGAATTGTTAAATTAGAAGTAGATCAAAACGCAGTTGATCTAAGTAGAATTAAGTAAATTTAGGCTAGTGTTAAGAAAAAAAATCCGTTAATTGTTTTTTTGCATCTGATGTGGGTTTTTATATGTAAACTTTTCCCACTCAATCTTTCTAAACGCCTCACAAGGCTTGAAACATAACAGTTCCCAATCGCAAAGCGAATTAAACACTCAGAAATAATGAGGAAAGAATCACCGAACCCATTACAACTATGTTCAATGCACTATGTATATAAAATCGAATTGTTACTCAAATAAACTCATTCTACTACTACTACTACTACTACTAAATAGTGAAAATACTTATTTATGATTAATAAGTATACTCTAAAAATGTTCGTAAGACATATATCCTTCCAAATAGAAAACTCTAGAAAAAATATATCCCCGTGCTTTTACGTTTCATGCCTAACTCTCGACAACTCATATCTTTCAACGCTTGACTGCCTGACTGCAGATCGCATCTGATCCTGCGCGAAAGGATTGATAGGTGAGGCGAAAAGCTTTGGTTATGTTTTTGTTTGCATGGTTGCAAATTTGTAGCAACGAAGGTGGTACACAATGGCAATAATCCTTTCTGTTGCTGTTGTTGTCGCTGCTTTGTATAGCGAAATCCGCCCGGCTTTCTTCGGCTGAATCGAACGATCGTATCGTGAGCTCTGCGTAGTTCGCTCCTAGCGAGGTCTCTGTTGTGAAAACGTTTGAGGCTTTGATGGCGATATGGTAGAGTGATTGAGAATGGCCCACGGTTTTGTGCGGATGTGTGGAAATGAATCAAATCGAAGACGCGCGGTAAGCCTGTTGGTTTCGTTTGTTTACTGTTATTATGGTATGGAGAGATTATCACTTGATTTGATGCGGATGGGAAAGATAGCGATCGTGAGGTTGTCCGTGAGTCTATTGCCAATGTTAGTGAAATATATTTGATTTGTGTTTTGGGTTGAAGTTTTACTCAGTGTTCCTGAAATATCTGATCGCTCAGTTGTTGAAAAAATTTCAGTTAAACTGAACTTTATCTTTTAATAATAGTTTAAGGGCCTTTGGAAGCATTTATTTTCGATAACTTATTGGGTTTTAGTGCATGTTTTTGAGATTTTTTTCACTCTCATCAACTACGATTGTTTTCTATCGAGAATCGATTTTTCAGTGAAAACCTTTCAATATACTCTGACTCTCTCATAGGTAATATTTTTGTCATGATGAAAGGATTAATCAACATTTGTTGCGTTAATATTTAAGATTCCAAGGCCTCATACAAACGCTTGTGGCAAAGAAACATTAAAATAAGTACCGGTCGCTACAGTGCTAAAACTTCATAGCTAATCATACATATTATCCCAAATCATACATATTATCCCTAAAAATGGAAAATGTTTTCAACCATATCGCTTCAACAGCATAGTGAGATCATTCCAAAATTGCGTGGGAAGTGAGCGTATGACATGATCTCAGCGATGTCCTAGACGACATTGATCAAGATCGAGTTCCAGATCAACAGGCTTGCCTCCGCTTCAAGTGCCAAGAGGCACTTCAGAGGGCAGATAGGTGTGTTTGAAAGACAACCCGACAGCCGACTTTTGGATCTGCTCTTTTACGGGTGAGTTAAGTTTCTAGAGATCAAACCCAAGATCAAACATACCGACGTGAAACGAAAGGATTGACAACCGATGTTTTTATCCTTTGTTTCACTTTGTGATATGTCCGATTTGCCTGGCATTACGTTGAAAAAAATTGTGGCAATTTTAAGCCACCATTAATGAGATGATCAAAGTTTGAGGAAAAAACTGCATCTGAATCCTCAAGCATAACCTCAACGGCAGCAGCGTTCGAGTGGAATTTTCAGCCTCTAGTGGCCCACAGCGAGAGGTCCTTGCCGGCACACTATCAATCAATTATTTTTATTGATTCCTAGATAGGATCTTCTCGCCCTCCGGCAAATCTTGCGGGGCGAACGGAGGAAAGGATCTTAAAAATACACAACAACAATGCGAAAAAAAACCTGAAGTAGCTCGATGGAAGGCAATCGGGAAAAGAGGCCGATGTCGCGCATTACTTCGCTACGCTCCTTTTGCGCATTGTGCTAGGGTGCTCGATTCTTGCTTCTCTTTTTGTTGGCTGTTGTTGCTCTCCCCGAGGAGCATGAATGGGAGCGCATGAATGGGATGCACTTTTGGAAAGCGTTGTCAAATCCCACAAAACATTTAAACAAGCATCACTCCAGCAGCGTGATAAATTGCCCGGTACGCCCGTGTTTTTTTCTTCTTCTTCACTTAATCTTCTGGCGTGTCGCAAGAATAGGCACGGCTCAAGAAGCGTTGCGAGAGGATGCGGAAAGTATCGATCGGTTGCGCAGGATGCATCTTCAGCGTAAGACGCCTGTTTTTTTTTGTGTGCTGTTCTGTACGCTGCTCCCATTCTTTCCTCTCGAGTACACATTTTGTCGCTCTTGCAGTTACTACCACACAATTGATCAATGCAATTTTCGGCTAGTTTGGGTTGCGTTGGGTGATCACCCGATGCCGTTGCCGTTGTGCAAAAGGGAACACAATGGTAGTGAGAGATGTAGAGAGAACGAACTGGTAACAATTTTATGCACATTCAACATCCGTCGACATTCCGGTGCTGCATTGTACCGAGAGGGGCCCGGTTCTTGTCGTTGCTTCTCTCTTGCCAAAGTGTGCAAAGAAGGGCCACTGTTGCGCCTGTCTGCACGAGTTGACAATGTTGCAATTATGTGACGTGCTGACGGGCTGTGCACGGGGTTCGGATGCAATAAAGTGCACCACTTGGTGTGGCGTTGCGTGGCCGTTAATGCGAGCGATTTCGAAGCAAATGGTTGTAAAACGGGTCAAAATTGTACAAATAAAAAGGGGCCCCGTGCAAGATAGGGAATGTGGTGAACGCGAATGAGACGTTACTGAGAAATGGTTTTATGATGTGCTTATGCTTATCCTGCGCGTTTGGAGGAGTAGAATGTTTATGAGGGGGCCATACAAGTAGAACAATTTTATTGCGTCCTGCTTATAATATTATGAATTAGGTATGCTGAGAGTGTACGTAATGAAGTGATAAATAGGAAGAGGCTGTAAATTAGAGTGATGAGTAGCTAGAGCTGATTTAGATGTTTATTAGCCTTTGACCGGATATGGATGGGCCTACGTTTAGTTTTAACAATATATTCTTATCTAAAATTGATATTGTTGGCAATAGATTATGAGTATAAGGTTTTGGTGTTTATTATATCAAACATAGTTCTAAGCTATTTGTTAAACATATAATAGTTGACTCGATGTTTTGCAAAAGCCAAGTCGTATATTATGCGGCAGATCTTCATTCATCCGTTAGATCAAATCATACCTATCCTATTACTATCTTTCATGAATGATTTTTAGTGATTTTTCGATCGGAAAAATTATGTTCTTGCATATAACAGTTCAGCTTAACAGATGACGGTGTCCACAAGTATGTTTGCGACGTTTTATCAAAGTTTTATCAAAGGGAATGTGTCATGTTTACTGGTTATAAATTTAATGAGGTTTACGTTTTTAGCAAAATTATAGAAAAAAACGTTGAATATATTGTTTAATTGTTATTATTATAAGATTTATTTTAGTAACGGCCAAGCCGTATTGCTTAACACTTATGCTTATAACTAGACAATTATAGCTCGAAGGGAATTTCCTGCATTTTTCTTAGTGCTACAACATATCCCGGGTGGGTCTATTGTTTGATATACAATTTTTTATTTGAAATTAAGAAAGAAGGGAAAAACTAAAAGTAAAAAAGAGCATAAAGTACTAAATTTAAGGTTTTCGGAATAGCGGTTGAGTCAATGTACATTTAAGTTAGTATAATACGTCAAAAGCAGCGGGATGATCGTTTGGTCTTGTGCACGAGCGCAAGGACTTACATCCCATAGGTTGTGGGTTCGAATATCAACTGAACCCTCCCCCGGAACGCAGGACTGGCTAACCAGGCTATGGGTAATAGCCAATGAAAACCAGAAATGACAGTTAAGGTAGTTATGCCAAGGATGAAGACAAAAAAGTCATAGGCTACTATCATCATTATGATCGTTTGCACAACACAAGAAAACCTGCAGTTGCTGCAGCAGACCAAAGGTATGATTGTCATTATCATATTCACATCAGAAAGAGATAGTTGTCTTGCTGAACGTCAAGATAATCAATTATTCAATTGCACGATCCTCACAAACCCTAGCGCAAAACTAAAAACATATGCAAAAAAGGGCCCAATAAAGGGAAAACTAACCGTCCGGAGTTGTTTAATAATTTGTAACGTTTAAGCACACCCCTATTGAGCAAATTAGGGTTAATTTGTAAAGTTTTGGGTGATTTGTCAATCACATTGCAAGAGGACGAGTTTCCCGTTTTATTGCCACGGCCATTCGAAGGTTCGCGCAACATAAAGCCCTTCAAAAAATTGTCCCGCCGCTGCTGCAGCTACTACCCCAAAAGCCAGAAGGGACACCCCACAGGAGGGTTCGCATGGAAGGGATCGCGCGCGGAGTAGGAAAAAAAGCAACGGAGAAGAATCACCAATTCCACGGATTGTATTAGATAATTTATTTATTATTCTGCAACAATAGAAAAACAGTTTTCCCCCAGTGCAGCAACGCATCGTGCTGGAAGTTATCATCATAATGTCCCGACGCGCGCGCACGCTAGTGCAGAGGTACTTTATAGAATTGATATTTGCGATTCGACATGACGCGGGAAGCTGAAGTGCTGGGAAGCTGGGCCCTCGGCCCTGGGACAGCCGCGCAACGGCACCAAACAGCCCGGACGTCCGACCGCGTCCTGGTGCCGTGTGGCAGAAAGGGAGATAATAGTTCAAGGATACTTTTCAAATTAAATGCGATGGCGCGAGGGACGCACACTGCACATATGCTGCGGATGGCGTGGAAAGCGAACGGTGCCATCCCTCTTTCGGTGCGGTCATGTCGCGATAGGAAGAAACACGGGGGAAAAGCTGCAGCCATCTTCACTAAAGATGGCTGCTGTATGTAGCGCCGTTCGAAGCGCGGTTGTTGTTGTGTTCGGTAGCAACCGAGCGATCGCTTCGCACCGGAGATGCGTGAGGTGACGAGTACGCGTACTGGGTTTTGCCCTCTTAACCAAGCCCCTCTTCAGTGTCTTTGCACTTATCTCCTCACGGATGAACATCGCATCATCGCGTAACAAATGGAAATAGCTCCGCGAACCTTTCGTTGTGCAAGTTCGGCTCCCTACTGCTTGCGGTTAATATTCAAATTTACTCGACAAACCGGTCCGTCCCGAGCAGAGCCGCCACGGTAAGGGTGTCTTCACACATTAGCCATCTTACTTTCAATTAATGAACTGCTGCTGCTGCTGCTGGGATCTGCGCGTGAATGCTGTGCTGTGGTTGAGCGCACCAGGCGGAACAGAGGCCGCCAAAATGGTGGTTTGGAAGTTAATTTTCCAAACCCTACTCGCTGTCGGTCGGGGTAAATTATTCGTGCCTGTGTACGAGCGACACGCAACCAACCGTGGTTTGTTGAAGTAGTTTTTAATGTAGTACAAGCTGACACACTCTCGGACTTTGTCGGTGAGGAGATGAATGTTCGTGACAATCTCCTCCCGGATTGGGTCGACGAATGGGAAACGGGACGAGTTTGACGGGTTTAATTTTCCACTTACGTTAATGCTGAATGCGTTTCACAAATGGTATTGAGCACTTATTCAAAACATTCGTATGATACTCTTTAAAATCTGCGCGGCGATCGTTTTTTGGTAAGTTTTTGTTTTGTTTGTCTTAAGCATACATCACGTTTTTCCAATTATGTGAATGTTGCGGTTCGTCAACTTAGGTAAAGAATGCGCTTGCTTAAGATAATGTTATTGAATATATTATAGTTTTTTTTATAGAGAACTATAGTTTTCTTGTCTATACTGTGATCCAAGTATCACTTACTTTGGGACATATGAATGTATGCTCTATGGGCTGTGGAAACTATGATAGTAGATCATATTTTGATGATCACGTAGACTATCTTATACCAACCATACACTGTTTTTTCATAAGGCTGAGACTTCTTTAAAAAATAGCTAATAATAATGTTATTAATAGCACAAACCAATACATCGTTAATCGTTCTGAATAGAAATGTAAATTAAAGTAAAATTTTCAAATGTCTAATGTAATCAAGCACAATAGTGGAGTTGTTTTTTCGTACTAGCGTGTAACACATTGGACATGCTACTTGCTCTGTATTCAAAATCATTACGGTATTGTGAACGATAAAAATAAAACTACATAATCCCTTCAAACAACTGAAGAGATGTTGTGAAATAGTAATGATTTAAACTTTATCGCGCTGATTGTATATGATACATTAAAATAACTATGAGAACACTGGGCGAATATTCGGGTTTCTGTTAATTTCCGCCATGATCCTAATTTTGACACTTCATCCTTGCTTCTTCGTTGCAAAATGAAATATTTTCGTCGGCTTTTGTTTTTATTTCTCAATAGTTTGAGAATTATCTCCAACGTATGAATCACAATAATTGTAAAGTTTGAAGAACGTTGGTTTCTTCACCATTTCCTTGTTTTTACAGTGAAATATGCCCCTGGGATCCTTTCTGTATTTGATTCGTTATCATGGTAAAGCCGTATAGAATAAGCACTTGAATTGTTTGGACTAAATACTGGTCAAATAATGCACTTCTAGTAACGAACACAAATTTCTACATATTTCTACAAATAAATATTACCATATAGTTTGGATTTGTGTTGAAAACATTCGATGTTTTTAATGTTCTCAGCATTTATTGCACATTTTTGAACATTTTTTTCTGAGGCAAAACTAAAGCAAAACATTTGGATCATTTGCTATCCGGGCGCAACGATGTTTTGTAAACATTGATTAATTATGCGCACCGCGTTGCGCATGCAGTTGGGGAACGAAAAAAAAAATCCCCCAAACAAAAGCAAAACAAAGAAACGAAAGGGCTAACTTTGCGTGCGGTGGGAAACGCACCGGTTTTGAGGAAATTGTCTCGAGTGGACTTGACGCCACTCGACAGAATGTCAACCCCCGGCCTTAGCGCGACATTACGTCCACTCGACACGGTCTCGGCAGGCCTTGTTGCTTGCGGCGGGTCCTTTTTACCTTACCAACACTAAGTTTCTCCGCCACTATATCAATGTCACCTAATGGCTCGTTCAATGGTTGTGTGAAATGGATTTCTTTTCTGCACAATATTTCTCACGCATTTCTCCCCGGGCAGTGTAAAGCTGGCATTTAATTCGATTTCTTGCTAGAGTTCTTAATCCACGATGACTTTCCAACATGTACGAGCGCACCTTCAACCATTTGATTGTGTTTGAAGACGTGCGGGATGAAATTGTGCAAGGAAGTAATTTATTAGTTGCTGCTCCAAAATATGTTTTTAAAAATCGAGAATAAATTTCGACTAAATACAAAATATTAAAACAATACAATACAATGCAATAATATTATAAACAATAAAATAATATTACTACTAAGATTGTAAAAGATATTATAGCTCAGATTATGTATCATCATTTTAATCTTTATGTTATTTTTTATTTAATGACAAATTTGTATTGTAATTAATAACACACAGATTTACCTGATCTGGCTAGATCGAAGTAAACCTTAGTGTAGATCGCCATTCTGTAATGTCTTTCTAATCAAAGTTACTAAAAAAACAAACTTTTGAAGGTTTTCAATAGTCAACATTACTGCGTAAAGGTCTAATAACTAATGCCGATGTTTTTAATGCTCATTACTGTGTGTTTTATGAACTGAAATTTTCTCCAGTCGCATCCGTAGCTATTAGGTTTTCGATTTTGGCCTCCATTTTGGGATTCACCAAATCATCTCAGCTTGCCATGCTTCAAGCGCAATTGTGCCGCAATAAAATAACATTTGTTTACACGACGACGGTGGTGGCTGTCAATGAATTGTTACTGCATGTCCTTTGTCAAGGCCTTGGTTCCGATCGAATGCCCGATTCGGAACGGGTGTGGGGCAGGAGCGTTTATCAGTATTAAATAATTGAATACATGCTTTTATGCTGCGCAAAGGGTCGTTTTTTCAAGATTTTTCGATCCTTTCCGTATGGTCTGTAAATTTCCACCTGGCTTCGGTTTGGTTACCATAATTATTGGATTAAATAGCACTAATAATAGCGTTCGAGTGCGGCCTGGCCGGCCCCGGTGGTCTCGCTGCCGGTATCGGCGATGTATCAAACATTAGGTCTACTTAACCTGGATTACTGACAATCATCGCTGCTGGAGCATAGGCAGACGTCGGCAGTTTATTACGAACCGGCAACCGGTGCCACCGGTGACCGCAGTGTTTCGGGCATGTTTGACGTCGAGTTGACTCTCATCACTCCTCAACCGGCGTATCGCGTTTCAGCATCCGCAGTTTCGGTGAAATCGACACTCGACAGCGCTTTCCATATCCATTTCCTATCCGGGCGCAACGATGTTTTGTAAACATTGATTAATTATGCGCACCGCGTTGCGCATGCAGTTGGGGAACGAAAAAAAAAATCCCCCAAACAAAAGCAAAACAAAGAAACGAAAGGGCTAACTTTGCGTGCGGTGGGAAACGCACCGGTTTTGAGGAAATTGTCTCGAGTGGACTTGACGCCACTCGACAGAATGTCAACCCCCGGCCTTAGCGCGACATTACGTCCACTCGACACGGTCTCGGCAGGCCTTGTTGCTTGCGGCGGGTCCTTTTTACCTTACCAACACTAAGTTTCTCCGCCACTATATCAATGTCACCTAATGGCTCGTTCAATGGTTGTGTGAAATGGATTTCTTTTCTGCACAATATTTCTCACGCATTTCTCCCCGGGCAGTGTAAAGCTGGCATTTAATTCGATTTCTTGCTAGAGTTCTTAATCCACGATGACTTTCCAACATGTACGAGCGCACCTTCAACCATTTGATTGTGTTTGAAGACGTGAGGGATGAAATTGTGCAAGGAAGTAATTTATTAGTTGCTGCTCCAAAATATGTTTTTAAAAATCGAGAATAAATTTCGACTAAATACAAAATATTAAAACAATACAATACAATGCAATAATATTATAAACAATAAAATAATATTACTACTAAGTTTGTAAAAGATATTATAGCTCAGTTTATGTATCATCATTTTAATCTTTATGTTATTTTTTATTTAATGACAAATTTGTATTGTAATTAATAACACACAGATTTACCTGATCTGGCTAGATCGAAGTAAACCTTAGTGTAGATCGCCATTCTGTAATGTCTTTCTAATCAAAGTTACTAAAAAAACAAACTTTTGAAGGTTTTCAATAGTCAACATTACTGCGTAAAGGTCTAATAACTAATGCCGATGTTTTTAATGCTCATTACTGTGTGTTTTATGAACTGAAATTTTCTCCAGTCGCATCCGTAGCTATTAGGTTTTCGATTTTGGCCTCCATTTTGGGATTCACCAAATCATCTCAGCTTGCCATGCTTCAAGCGCAATTGTGCCGCAATAAAATAACATTTGTTTACACGACGACGGTGGTGGCTGTCAATGAATTGTTACTGCATGTCCTTTGTCAAGGCCTTGGTTCCGATCGAATGCCCGATTCGGAACGGGTGTGGGGCAGGAGCGTTTATCAGTATTAAATAATTGAATACATGCTTTTATGCTGCGCAAAGGGTCGTTTTTTCAAAAAATTTCGATCCTTTCCGTATGGTCTGTAAATTTCCACCTGGCTTCGGTTTGGTTCGGACTGGCATGTGCGCGCCGTGCGCACCTTTACTTCGGGCCGAAACGCGTACCGCCGCGCACGAGATCGTACGCCAGTTTACAATTGTCACCGCTCACCGAGTGATTTGTGTAGGATGACTTTTATGCAGCGAAGGAATCGGTTTTTGGGATCAAACATATCGCAGGAAAAAGAGCGCCTCGCAAAAGCCAAAGGACAACGGTAGGTCCGTCCTCACGGGGCTTATAATTGGTTTTAATCGTTTTCCTTTCAATCCTGCCAGCAGATCGCCCTTTTATGTTTCTAATTTGACATAATTGCTGCCAGTCACCGGAGGCTCTACTTCTTTCTTTCTCCTATCCACCGAAAGTAGAAAAGTGGACGACAATCGAGCACAATGGAAAAGTGTGACTGTACGACCACTCGAGAAAAAGGAAAATCAAGTCGGACAACCGAATGCTAAGCAGCCTGAAGCATTTAGCACACGTTGGACATGGTCGCGCAATACCCAAGCCCTTGAGCGAGTAAGCACGCCGCTTGAGAAAAAAAACCTTTTGCAAAATGCACAAAAAGAATGAAAAGCCTCTTGCAGAAGGCTTGCTCAGCCCCGCAGGCTACCTAAAATTGTGCGTTAAGTTTGCGTGTCCTGCGCAATATCCGACTACCACCGCCGTGAAGAAGACCACGATCCTTTACGGTAGGATCGCACAAAAAGGGGAGGAGCCGTGTAACGTTGTCTTCTTCGGGCAGCGAGCCGACTTTTCAGATGAATCCGGCTCGTACGAGGACATACTGAATGGGCGCAGATACATTGTCACCCCGTGGCCATACTATGCACGATTCGGCGCAATGGCTGAATGTAGGGATGCGTTTTGCGTTGCCTTTCACAGGCACCAGCACGAACGCTCATCATTATTTGCTTTAATTCTATTGATTTGAAAATTTAACGCCAAATAAAAAGCACTTAGCTGCGCCGGGAACCGAGGGGTGTGCGGGAAAATGTCGAGTTGTTCCGATTTGTTACGGTTATCTAATCGTTGCAGCTGTACGATATGGTATGGTCGTTTTGGGGGACAGATTAAAGACGAGGATAAATGTAGAGCTATATCTTTGCTATGGAAGTCAAAAGTAAAAAATGTTAATTGTAAAGATATATATTACATCCGTTACATTTGTTCAGTATCAATTATAGGAAACTGGTACGGCCACGAGCATCCTCACGGAGAAGGTGAACGCGGACATACCGCCCGAGATACTGAACAACGTCGCCGCGCTCCACTACCGACTAGGCAATCTGGACGAGGCGATGTCGAAGCTGGAGCAGGCTACCGAGCGAGCGAAGGTCGAGGCGCAACACGACGCCCAGTACTACGACTCCATCTCCGTCTCGATGACGTACAACCTGGCCCGGCTGTACGAAGCGATGGCCGTGTTCGACAGGGCGGACAAGCTGTACAAGGACATCCTGAAGGAGCACCCGAACTACATCGACTGCTACCTGCGGCTCGGGTGTATGGCCCGGGACAAGGGGCTCATCTTCGTGGCGTCCGATTTCTTCAAGGATGCGCTGAAAATTAACATGGAAAATCCCGACACCCGGTCGCTGCTGGGCAATCTGCATCTGGCCAAGATGCAGTGGACGCTCGGGCAGAAGAATTTCGAGACGATCTTGAAAAATCCGGCCACCTCCAGCGACGCCTACTCGCTGATTGCGCTCGGCAACTTTTGGCTGCAGAGCCTGCACCAACCGAACCGCGACAAGGAGAAGGAAAAGAAGCACCAGGAGAAGGCACTGGCGATCTACAAGCAGGTGCTGCGGAACGATCCGAAGAACATTTGGGCGGCGAACGGGATCGGGGCGGTCCTCGCCCACAAGGGCTGCATTATCGAGGCGCGCGACATATTCGCGCAGGTGCGCGAAGCGACGGCCGACTTCTGCGACGTGTGGATCAACATTGCGCACATCTACGTGGAGCAGAAGCAGTACATCAGCGCGATCCAGATGTACGAGAACTGTCTGAAGAAATTCTACCGCCACAACAACGTCGAGGTGATGCAGTACCTGGCGCGGGCCTACTTCCGGGCGGGCAAGCTGAAGGAGGCCAAGATGACGCTGTTGAAGGCGCGCCGAGTGGCGCCCCAGGACACGGTGCTGCTGTTCAACATTGCGCTCGTACTCCAGCGCTTGGCCACGTTTGTGCTGCGCGATGAAAAGTCCGTCCTTAGCGTGGTCCTGCAGGCGGTGCATGAGCTCGGGTTGGCGCACAAGTACTTCACCTACCTGTCCGTTCACGGCGACAAGACGCGCTACAACATCACCCTGGCCGAGACGGAGGCGAGCCAGTGCCAGGATCTGTTGCAGCAGGCCCAGTACCACGTTTCCCGGGCCCGCAAGATCGACGAAGAGGAACGTTCGCTGCGCCAGAAGCAGGAGCTCGAGCGGGAAGAGTTCAAACGTCGCCAAGCGGACGAACGGCGCCGGATGGAGGAGATGCGCCGGAAGGCGCACGAGGAGATGCTGCTCAAGCGCCAGGAGTACAAGGAGAAGACAAAGAACGCCCTGTTCTTTGCCGAACCGACACCGGAAACGAAGAAGAAGGGTGGCCGCGGACGGAAAGACTACATCTCCGATTCGGATGCGAGCGGTGCCGAGGGTGGTATGGGCGGTGGCAGCGGTGGCGAGGAAGGTTCTGGAGCACCGAGAGAAAAGAAGCGCAAGGGCGAGAAGAAACCGCGCAAATCGCAGGGCGGTAGTCGCAAACGGAAGGAGAAGGCACGCCGCGGAAGTGACTCGGAGAGCGGCGAGGAGGGCGAAGACGGTGGACGGAAGCGCAAGAAGAAGGCGGGATCATCATCCGGTCAAAAGAAGCGCCAGAAGACGAAGGACGAAGGGCTGTCATCGAAGCAGAAGGGACGCATCCTGTCCAAGGCGACGGTGTCGACGAGCGAGTCGGACAGCGACGATAGCCGGTTGAAGATCGCGAGCGGGGACGAGGGAGGATCAGGCGGGGAGTCGGGTGCACCGGCAACGAAACGGAAGCGTCGCATCGCGTCGGATGATGAAGATTCGAGCGGCGGGTCGCAGCGACGATCGCGGTCCCGATCGCGGTCCGGATCCGGATCACGGTCGCCGTCGCGATCACGGTCACGGTCTGGGTCGGGCAGTCGGGTTGGCAGTCGAGCTGGCAGTCGGGCCGGCAGCGGATCGCGTAGTCGCAGTCGGTCCCGCAGCCGCTCCGGTAGCGCTCGGGGCTCTCGGTCGAGAAGCCGGTCCGGATCGGGCA
>KZ068339.1:16917-27240 GCA_002091845.1 Anopheles cracens | reverse complement strand
GAAACAGTATGCCAAATGCTTCCGTTGGCCGGTCTAACTCTAATTACCTAGACTCAATTCGGGCGTCAACCTCCGCACGTTTGAACTTTAACACCTCAATCGTGCATCGGTCGTTGAAGTTCTGCTATCGCTGCCATCTTCATCTCTGCCTCTGTGGAACAAATCGACATCAACCGAGTGGCCAGTAATTGAATGACCAATTGAGTTGTAGACACCACCTGAGCTACACCTGAGCAATCACGCTCCGTGGTGTAATCAACCGATCTTAACTCACTTTGCAGTCTAACTTTTCAAGTTGAGAGCATGGAAAGGTGCAAAAAGGATTAAGCATCATAAAGATCAAATTCGCTTTTCAACACAACTGCCCGTGGTTCTTGCTAATCACGTTCTACAGAAGTTCGTATAACTATTGACTGAAAATGGTACGAACTACATACGTCATGTTTTCTACTTGGTTCTGCGATTTTTCTTAAATATTTTCACCCTTGTCTATTTAGGTTGTTGTTGTTTTAATTTTTATAGAGACTTTGACCTATAAGGTCTTTCGCCTCTAGAGCTATTTGGGTGCTTGTTAGGTGGCCAAGTTCTTGTAGTACTGTTTGCGTCATTTACAACACTGGTACGAGGTAATTGTGGACTTTTTATACTTTGTCAAAGATTGGGCGATTTTGAAAAAAAAAAAACGAATCGTCAGAATTGAAGGATATAAAAGATTCATATAGAGAGACTTTTTTGAATTGTTATTTTAATACGAGCCCACCGGAGAGCCGTTCGCATATGAGATTCGCTTCAGCTCACCAAACACAGCACCGCCAAAACTCCAAAAGAATTCATCGAACTGCACACGATAAGACGGGCGCCGGCAAGCGAAAAGAGCAACATTCTCGCATACTCCCACGCGCTCCCCGGGCGAGTCCTGGGCATATTGTTTGCGCTTGTTAAACTCATCTCGCTTCTCAGCCGGAACACGGTGGCGCCGCAGCTGGTTAGGGCGGTTTGTCAAGGTGAAAATTTATGGATGTAGATCAGTTTCAGTCATCGTTAGCGCATGCACGGTGCACGGCGGTCGCTGCTGCGGTGGCAACCGGCCGGCCGGCTGGCGAGTGTGACAAATGTCTGCCTGCGCAAGCACTTTCTCAAGTTTATATCACCGCCGGGGAGCCGGTATTAACCTTCTGGCTGGTGCACAATTCGTTACGACTCACGGTCGTAACAAGCCCGTGGCCGAGGTCATTTCGGCGATTTGCGAAACATTTGCATTCATTTCGGGGCGCAAAGTGAAATCTGATTTTCTGCCCCGAACCGAATCGGCGCCATAAATTAGAATAATAAAAGCGCTCGTGTGCGCCCGCTTTGCGCGGGAGTTCGTTCGTTAGGAGCCCCGGCAAATGTCGGCTGCAATATGCGACCGTGCCGAACGCGAGACGAGATGATGACGGAGAAAGTTGACGCACACAACTTTTCGCTCGTTCGTTTATCAAATTAAAGAAAACAATTTTCGACACGTATCCCAGCTGGGCGCTTCACGAAAATGGCGAAAACACTGACAAGAGCACGCCTGGATTTGTGCATAAGTTTCGCAAAACAGATTAACACTTGCGGTGGTGCGGTGGTCGGGAAGACCATTTAAAATGATGTGTCGGTTTCCGTGGGTTCTTGGGTTGCGTGGCATACGTTGGCACACTGGGCCGATCGTTTAGCAAACGATGGATATCCCTTTACGAGCGGAACAACCACATTCCGCGTGCTGTTAAGTATTGGGTATTTTCCCCAGCGAAAGCAAACGATCGCACTGTACAGCGGTTGGAAAGCGATTAATCATAAAAAAAATAATAAAAATAACCGGGCGTATTTTTAGGAACCCGCGGCACGTTCACACAACGCATCTCACTCCGGAAACCGCGGTCGCGAAGATACGTGTTGTGTGTGTGCGCGTGTGCGTTCAAGCAAAGACCCATTCAGAGCCCACTTCCGGTTCGGCTGTTGTGCCGGTGCGGAAATTTAATTTTCCATACGCACAGTCAACGGAGCGCCCGTCGAAGGCGTGTTAGGTAACGCATTGAAACATACGTCCCCTGGTGTTGGTGCTCGAAGGTGCTTTGGGATCGCGCGGAAGCACCATCACACAAGACGGGCGCCGGCAAGCGAAAAGAGCAACATTCTCGCATACTCCCACGCGCTCCCCGGGCGAGTCCTGGGCATATTGTTTGCGCTTGTTAAACTCATCTCGCTTCTCAGCCGGAACACGGTGGCGCCGCAGCTGGTTGGGGCGGTTTGTCAGGGTGAAAATTTATGGATGTAGATCAGTTTCAGTCATCGTTAGCGCATGCACGGTGCACGGCGGTCGCTGCTGCGGTGGCAACCGGCCGGCCGGCTGGCGAGTGTGACAAATGTCTGCCTGCGCAAGCACTTTCTCAAGTTTATATCACCGCCGGGGAGCCGGTATTAACCTTCTGGCTGGTGCACAATTCGTTACGACTCACGGTCGTAACAAGCCCGTGGCCGAGGTCATTTCGGCGATTTGCGAAACATTTGCATTCATTTCGGGGCGCAAAGTGAAATCTGATTTTCTGCCCCGAACCGAATCGGCGCCATAAATTAGAATAATAAAAGCGCTCGTGTGCGCCCGCTTTGCGCGGGAGTTCGTTCGTTAGGAGCCCCGGCAAATGTCGGCTGCAATATGCGACCGTGCCGAACGCGAGACGAGATGATGACGGAGAAAGTTGACGCACACAACTTTTCGCTCGTTCGTTTATCAAATTAAAGAAAACAATTTTCGACACGTATCCCAGCTGGGCGCTTCACGAAAATGGCGAAAACACTGACAAGAGCACGCCTGGATTTGTGCATAAGTTTCGCAAAACAGATTAACACTTGCGGTGGTGCGGTGGTCGGGAAGACCATTTAAAATGATGTGTCGGTTTCCGTGGGTTCTTGGGTTGCGTGGCATACGTTGGCACACTGGGCCGATCGTTTAGCAAACGATGGATATCCCTTTACGAGCGGAACAACCACATTCCGCGTGCTGTTAAGTATTGGGTATTTTCCCCAGCGAAAGCAAACGATCGCACTGTACAGCGGTTGGAAAGCGATTAATCATTTCTACCGTTCGAAATAGACAAAAATCACACAAACGTCAACCAGCAAAAAAAATGATTAAAGCGAGGCACGCCCAAATCCTATCACTGTCAACAAGTAATCCCCTTCTAGCCCGTCAAAATGGAGGCGGGAGGCGGTTTGGGTGAGCGTGATTGATTTTGATTCCGCTATCTACCCCACAGCTAACCCCCGCCATTCTAGCACAAGAAAACTAATCGGATCATGGACGCTTTCCGGGCATTGGGGCTCGTTTTTTTCCAGCGCCACCAGGCGTCTCCATCGCTAGAATGTATGTATTTAAAAAAATCCGATAATTTCAACTCTCCTTTTCAGCCGGGTGGGTTTATTTGCGCATG
This sequence comes from Anopheles cracens, assembly GCA_002091845.1. Classification (NCBI taxonomy): domain Eukaryota; kingdom Metazoa; phylum Arthropoda; class Insecta; order Diptera; family Culicidae; genus Anopheles; species Anopheles cracens. Next base: position 23,785 of record KZ068339.1, on the reverse strand, counting down.
TGATTTTTTAATGTTTGTTTCGGGTTGCGAAGCAGCGGACGGTGATAAAACGTGCAATTTTATTGAATTTTCCTCGAGCCACTCGAGCGTGGGTGGTTGAATCATTTTACACATTCTCCCCTGTAACGCCAGTAAGTACACACTCGAAACCGGGGCTGGGAAACCGGGCTTTTATCGGAAACGATTTCGGGATTCGGGAAAAAATGCTCACAATGTACAATGATTGCTCCGGCCGGTTCGGTTCGGTTGGGTTGTGATGAATGCGTTCGATTTGGAAGTAATCTAATTTTTGGCACCGTGTGGGTTGGGGAAAAACTGCGCCAAAATGAGTGAGTGAACACTTTTACAATGCGCCACGCTTGCGAACGGGTGCCGGGTAGTAATTTGTTTGAAATTGCGTGAAAAGTACACACGTGCAGATGGAAGCGCGTCTGCAGGAGGAACCGATTTCCCGGGAAATGGTTATCGGAGTGTAATGTATGCATTGTGGAAGCAGTTCCCCCATGGGCCCACGGCCGGGCGGACTGTCGAGCGGTGCGCACATAAATAAGTGTCAGCAGCAGGAGTCTGCACGGGGCAGGCCTGATTCTTCACCACTCCCCGTTCGTTTTACGCATCCTTCGTATGCTGTGAAGTTTCCGAAAGTTTCTTACTCGTTTCCACACGTCGCTTGCGCGTCGTCGGGAATGTTTGGAGAAGAAAGTTTAACTTTTCACCCCCTGGGCACATGTTGCGCCAGCCCCTAGCACACGTCACGGATGCTGGCGGAAGAATTCAGGAATTCGATCGGGCACCATACAAGCACGGTGAATGCGGAACTGTGCAAGACAGTTTGTAAAACACATTAAAAATAGATACCGCAGGAAAGATGGGAATGTTAGGGAAGGAAAAGTGATACGCCAGCAAGAACGGATGGGAGTTTCGTGCCGAGTGCATCAGGGAATGGGGACGGGATCGGGGAATGGGGACTAGCGTTCCATATGCTGCCGAAAGCAGATGGTGAAGATATGTTGTCTGCCCATCGCCGGGGCTTCTAGTTGCGACTTACCATAGGGCAATGTTTGACTGCTTCCCGATTTATTGGTAAAATTGGACGGGAAACGAAAGACGAATCTTTCCTGCCCAGAAAACGTCGCTGTTTCTCTGCCACTTTGTCCCGGCTAAAGACCACTTACGGTCCCGGTACATCGTGAACAGGCCGGGAGGAAAGGGTGCTTCGGGAATTGTTACCCAAAGCTCGGGAGGTTTGCCTACGCGCGCGGATCTATATTTGACCCATGGCAACGGAATGATATTACAGCAAAAGGTTATTTTGGCGATAGCATGTAACACGCCAACTTTATGAGGTTTCGGCGGCAGATGACACTGTATTAGGGTTGTTGGCCGCTCAGTCCACATTCGGATTGTTCCGTTTAGAGAGAACAGAGGGGTGTGCAACCGATAAAGTATGCGTAGTATGCTGAGCTTTGAGAATTGGTAACGTGGGACGGAAATTGGACCGGAAATCATTGGGCCTTTATTGGAAGTGATATTATAATTAATAAATAGTCGTGGGTTATAAATAGCTCTAGTAATAGTTAGTGTAACTTAAACCTGAGTTATTATATTATTAATTAATAAATAAATAGTAAGGCAACAAGCCTTACAGTTTACAATGTAACTAATGCCTTATATTTTTATCATTAAATAAATAAATAAATAAATAGTAGGACGTTAGTTACATTTCACCGCGTACTTTAGCTATTTATAATGATAATTATTGGAAGATTTTTCATGTTAATGAATATCTATAAAAGAGATCTACAACTCTAAAAATATCTATCTATATAGAGATCTATATCTTCAAAGAATATTTCAATAAAAGAAAAAAAGTGAAAACCAAACTAAAAAGAATAGTTTCAGAATCCAGAATACATACTTTCAATATTTTGGTCTAATGGCAGGTCCTTGCCAAAGGAAAATTAATTTATCATCCTTGGACATTTTCCAGTCATGTTTTTTTCACTTAAAACCTATTGATTTAATACTTTTGTGATAAGAGAAAAAGGGAAAAAAGGAAAAATACAAATATAATCATAGAGCCGAAAAAAAGCGTAAATCACAAAGTTAGGAACGTTTGAAATGACCTGTCAAAATTATCGAAATCGGTAGGAATAGGTACATCGCAACCCTCAGTAGTTATAATCGATTTTATTGAGTTCAATATTCTGAATTATATACACCTCCTTTCTATACTGTATACTTTGCCTTTTCCATTGCATAACCTCTAGCTTAAAGTCATATGAATCGCATAAAAAAAGTGTTGGAATGTGAAAAACATCCCCTATCACTAGTTCTGTGAACCCAAAATTTTGGACACGTGCCACGGTCATGTGGAAATTTCCCAAAAAAGCCCACCGGGAGTGCCGTAAAAAATTGCCGTTGGCACGCGTCTACAGAACGATACTTTATGCAGACACATGTTGCGTCCGGCCTAGCTCGGAGGTAAAAGTTAATTGAAATGGAGCTGCATGGTGGCTGTTGTACAGGTATGCTGGAAAAGAACCGTGGACACAAAAAACCCGACTGCCGGTGGGTGCAACTTTGATGCACCAACCACACCGGTGATTGATTACAGTGCGTTTCGCATGTGCTGTGCCGGGTGCTATTGCATTACAGGCAGCTGGAGACGATTTATCAAGCTTCAAGTATGAGAAAATGCACGAAACAAAAAAAAACTGTGGATCATCTTCCACCGAGAGCGTAGTGAGTGGATAAATTCGATCCATTGACTCGAATTCAGTCTTGCAGGATACGCAATTTTCTGCCGATTATGTAGGCAAAGTTGTGTTCGACAAACGAAGCGGATGAGTTGCCATTTGTACTTCGTTACTCTATTAAATAATTAATTAGCTGCCCTGCATTTTTTTGTTAACTTGAATCTTTAAACGTGTTTTTTACAGCCTCGTATATAAGTGGAACATTAACGTGAATTTAATACGCTTGATTTGATCTTTTTATTTGTCTTTCGCCCTCTGCGAACCGGCGCTTGACCTTGTGCGGTAATTTTTCCAGCAGCCCATTGAGCCTGCCCAGGGTGATGATTTGGCATTAATTTATAGGCTCAAATACAGTCCACTCGGTGCCTTTTCCGCGTCCGCAAAACGAACCGGGGAAAAGCGTAACCGTAGAAAAAGGTTCCGCAAACGTCCGATGCAAACGAGCGCCCTTCGGTGATTGATGGGTACGGCTTAGGAGATGAACATCGGGCGAAAGCGATCTTTTATGAATAGGCAACCGTTGTGGTTGCTTCTGGGTGATACTCTAAACCTGTGGGTAAGATATCCAAAGGACAGGTGCCCTTTTTTCTGCCTTCACTTAGAACAAGTTCAGCAAAAATAAATTACGCATTACGTTTAAAGCTTAAACTTTCACCACCTTACGAGAAACTATCGCCGAATTAATTATAAAGAAGGGATTACTTTCCGGATGCAAATATTACCTCATGGCGGTATCGTTTTGTCGGTAAAACCAATCAGGATACAGTAAAACCCTTTTTGAGACGAATGTTTGGCTCCCTTGGTCCCTGCATGGTGCAATATCGTACCGAGAGTAAATAATACTATACAATTAGCAGCAGGTACGGCAGCAATAGAAACGAACCTAGCTGCAGGGCGTTTAGCTATCAGCGATAGCAGGCACCCATCTGGGATTGGAAGTTGGTACTGTTTACCTTTGCCGGAGTGCAAACCAAAACCTTCCGCGAGCCAGGGGCCAAGGAAGGGGTCAGAGGACCAAGCACCCGGACCCTTTTATGCCCGGCTCAGGCTAGAAACAATTTGGAGCTGGAGAGCAAACGGAGCTGATTGGGATGTTTTCAGAAGTTGAAGAATTTACAAACAAAAACAAACATCTCGAAAAACAAAACGCAGCTGATCCTTAATTAAAACAGCATCCGATAGTGCATATCGCCGTGGGAAAGCGAATCGAACGGAACGGGAAACAAGAATGGAAAGCGAACAGAACGGTTTCTATCTACAACAGTCCATCTCGAACCAAGGTTCGTTGTGCTTTTAGTCGGATGTTTAGAAAGCTCCTAATGCGCTGTTTTGTTTTGACGATCTGCTGCACAGTGTATTAAAAAAAAATAATACAAAAACAACGGTATGATACCTGCCAAAATAATAAATAAAAAGGTTTGAGGTGATTTTATGGTGGATGGACTTTGCAAAAATAAAAAATAAATACAAACAGGCGGCTTCCTGTGTTCAATAAAATCTAGGGTGCCCCTAGGTTCAAGAAAATTGTTCCTTAAATGCCTTGGATAGTATATTGTATTACATTTCTCAAATGCTGAGAATTATTTGAGGAGGTTTGGTTGGAAAGATTGAAAAGTACAAGTGCAAAGCCTATTTGGCTAGATTTCTACTAAAACAAGCAGTAATAATGTATGTACTTGCAGCATCCCGGCTCGCCATGCTTCATCATGCCGAGAAGTACTCGCACAACATTAACTCCACCTACACGCGAAACGTGCAATCGTATCCAATGTACAAAGACTATAAAACAACCTGATACGTGTGTTGCATAGTACCACTCTTAGTACACGCCCAAGAAGATTCATTAATTTTTAATGCTTTACACTCACATTCCCAATTGCCGTGAGGCAATTCGAGCCTTCCCCCGGCACATGGCGTGCCCAAAAAGCATTGCTGTGACTGTTTTATTCAACCCGGTCCGTGCAACTGGCACATAGCGCCACCGTCGGTTGCAGGAATCGGGTGGAAAAAACAAATCTTTCCACTGTCATTGCTACCGTTTCTTTGTTCTCGCCGCGATTGTGAGAGACAGTTTGCAGCCGGCAGAAAACAACGGATAGCATAGCAACACGGTGTAGGAAAGCGTCCTCCCTACCGGGCACGATTCGGTGACGTGAGCTGGGCCCATTTCGTACCGATAACGCTAAAGCGGGAGCTAATTAATGACAAGTTCTCATGATACTTTGATGGATGGTACAGGCTAGATAGGGAAGCTTTCATTTGCCCTAATGAAAAGCTAATTCCATTCCGCTGATTCCGTCATCGACTGAAACGGAGCTGAGCTGAGAATCGTTTGCGCACAACGGAGGCGTGGAAGACGAATGGCTGAACTTGCAGTTGAATCTTCAAACCATTACACACCATTTCGTAGCGATTGAATCTTATCGGCACGTTCGTTACGATCGATGCCGCCCAAATTTCGCCGATTGGCCAATGTGTTCAGTAATAGCCGGTGAAAGGCTTTCGTTTCCGTTTCATGGTCATCGACGGGGCGGCTTTTTAATTAGCCAAGAATTGTTGCGCGCTCCAGCCGAACCGATTGGGGGTTTTATCCTTTGAAACGCGTTTACGACCCGTTCATAACAGCGCGCCAACAACAGTGAACCGGACGATCGTACCACCACATTCCCAGGAAGATGGCGTAACGTGAAGAATCTAGCAGAGCCGATACGAAACGAGATTGATTTGGTGAGCTTGGCTGGCGCGTTGTCAATCGCGCACTGGACCGTGATGAATGAGGCACGGATTCGTAAAAGTGCCACCGAAACACCCAAGGTAAAAAGCGAAAAAACGTGAAGCCTCACCTTGGCTGGCGGCGCACAAGACAGAGACGACTCGGGTGGCTCGGGTGGCGCTGGCTGAAAATCTCAATTTGGTAAATTAATTGTTGCCCCGGCAATTAATCACCTTTCGCTGGTAAGGTGAGCGCCCACAGCGCCCCGCTTCCTCTGCTGGCGCGCCCGGGCGCCAGCTTTGAAATGGGTGCCAAACTGTGAAATAATTGTAAGCAATTCTGATTTCGGCGCCTGTGTGCGAGCGATTGATGGAATTAAATATTTAACGTCCGGATAGGCAACCGCGCTCGTTTGCTTCGCCCCTAATCTAGCTGCCGGTCAGGTGGCCGGACGCTTTCTTCTCCCGACAGCAACATTTGCCACTTTGCTGTAGATTGCGAGCCTGAAAGCGTTTGTCTGTTTGGACGGTGTTGCGCAGGGCTAAAGTTAAGCGAAGTTTTTGCCGTTAACAAATACCTCACCGCACCGGCGGCCGGTGTACTTACTTGAGATCGTCATAAACGTTGATAAATAGGTGCCGATTAATATCAGCAGCGGAATGATGAACATAAACACTAGCGTAAATGTTGTGTAGAGCTGCTCCTGCCAGCGGTCGGTGTAGAAGCCGTGGGTCACGCACTGGTAGAAGTCCTCCACGAACGGTCCTTTCGCCACCCGGAATATCATCCACTGCGCGCCGGCATGCGAGAAGAGAAGAGAAAGGGAAAAAGGGAAACGGTGTGAAAACTGTGATGCGAGTGCGGTGCCGCGGACGGTATCAGCCGTCCTAGGTAAGGTTAAATTTAGTAGCCCCGGGGCGTAATAGGCTCACTGTGTTGCCTGTGTTGTCTTTTCTCCCGCCACCAAAAGGGGCGACGACCGTCTTGAGACCGGCTTGCGGGGTTGCTCCATTCAACCGCCCGGGGAGATAGTGTGCCACCGGAAGGCCCAACAGTGTGTGCGTGTGTTTGTGTTGCAGTACACTTATGTTGGTACTAGGATCAAGTTTTCACCATTTGCTGAAGGCGCCGATACGCGCGCACAGATGCGAAGGAAAGGTTTGCGAGGCACGATGTCACGGCGCTGGCTGCCAGAGCGTTGATTTATGACACTTATGTGGAAAGTTAAATTGATTTAGAGCGCGCGGTTATTAGACCGGTGGAAGTAATAGCGGCTGTTAATGATCTTCCGGAAGGAAAGATCGGTGACTTTTTATGCGAAACAACCAACAGGCCTCGTGGCTCGTGGCGACTTGTGGCTCGTGCAACGAGGATAAAGTGGTAATGACAATTTCGC
>KZ068339.1:0-15584 GCA_002091845.1 Anopheles cracens | reverse complement strand
GGCTCAATTATGTTTGAACGGGGCGCCGGGTGGACGGCGAGAGCAAATTACTATGTAAATTGATACTGAGATTGTGTGATACGTCCGGTTGTGCCGTTGAGCTCTCACGAACGACAACGTTGCCGGCGTTCGAAGGTGCGCAAGGTGCTGCTATATTCGATTTTCGAACAGCGATCAGTGCATCGTTTCGGATGTCTGGGCCCCTTTGGATCTATCATCTAGCCGTTTTGATAAAGAAAAACTTTTTGAGCACAAAAACTTATTGCACTGACATTGTGACATTTGGGATTTTTGAGTAAATTTAAAGTGATGTCAACGAAATAATAATATGGACTTTGGGTTTAATTTGAAATGTATCTGACAAGTAATCCCACGTTAATGCTAGCTTGCACGATATTTTACAACAACAAAAAAACATCCTGAATAACAATTTGCAACAATTCTAAATAATAACACAAAATGAATTTTATTTGTGATAAAGGTCATGCCTTGAAGTTGTTCTGAAGAGAAACTTAATTTCAACGTTCCAATGAACCCTGGTGCCTTGCTGGGTAAACATTGAAACGTGCTCTTTCTCATCCAGCCGTTCCACAGCAGGGACGGACACGAACCATTAATATTGTACTTCCTTGATTAGCTGAACTGGCAACAAATGGCGTGGGCGAGAGCGTGCTGCATTGTGCAATGTTCTTGGAACTTACCGCCGTTTCGTCGTGAATTCGGTTTATGACAAGGATTGCTGATGTAATACGCTTCTCCGGACCAGCCAAGCAGATGCCTCTTTCGGACCTGTTTGCAAACAACCTCGGAAAGCTCCACAGTGGTTGTTGTTGAGTATGTGCATGTACGATCTTCGTTTGATTCTACCTGTATCAGTGCTCCAGCGTGGCATGGAGTAGGTGTGCTTTCGTTATGAGATTAATTTTCCAAAGCACGTTAACTGACACTGACCTGCCGGACGGTATCGGTGCGGCGGTGCGCATAATGTCCGTCTCGGTGCACAATTGGCCACCGGTACGGGCACCCCGGTCGAACGTCTCCATACGCTCGTCAAACAATGTTCGCATGGCCATTATCAGCGACCCACAGGCCGGATTCTCACACGCCAAGTCCAGCCGATAGGCCGATCGGCTGCCGATAAAACTGGCGGGAAAATCGACCGACGAGCTGCATATTTCATTACGAGAGACGAGGCCGCGCGCACAGCTATTACCATTTCTAGCCGGTGGCTAGACATGCTTGTTTGGGTGTGGGGTAAGGCATGCCACCCCACATGATTGTCGGTTTGCACTCGAACGCACCCGAGAAGCAGACTGTGGGAAATGGGAGTGATTTTCTCGTACGACGGCCCGATCGTACGATGTTGGCGATTTAGATTTTTGGTGGAGTCCTCTGGAACATCAAAGGTTTGAAGTCTCGGACAGCTTTGCGTTCGAAATTCGAAGACATCTCAAGTGTAAGTAGTAACTTACAGGTTAGTCCATTCCGATGCAGTGAATGGGTCGCTGAGCAATACTAGTTCACTAATGAATCAATTGATTGTTTGACAGTAGATTGCAAATGGTTGTTGCTTCAAATCAATTGCTTTAATGAGCTTGCATGACGAATATAAGTTTACCACAGCGAGTTTATTGAATTGGTGTGATGGTTTGATAAGCATCCATGAAACAGCTTATCATGAACGCTAACGTCATTATTTCACATTTATAACATACTAATGAAAAATATTATTTTTTATATCAAGTCATAGTTTTGATATCTCCTTCCGTTTCAATACTCAATTCTTTATTGAAACATTTATGTTCTTTTTATTTTATTTACATTTTGAAAATATTCAGACGTTGTATTATTCCATCCGGTCTATTGCATCTCTATTGCATCGATTAATTAAGGTCACTTTAGCATATTGCAAACCGTATAATACAGATAAATATTACGAAATTCATCCAAAACACAAAGCAATGCATCCCAATTTGAATGACGGGCGAAAGTTCGTTACGGCAAATGCATATGGAAAATTTCGCGGAAAAATAAACCAATTAAACACCAGCGCACCATCACACAGACACACAAACACGCGCGGCAAATGTATTCACAAATGCTTCCTCCAGCTTACCACACCACACCCAAAACCCGCAGTGGTGATAAAATGCATCATCCGGCAAATTAGCCATCAACAGCAGCGATTTTCGGGGGGCCAAAGTGCCATCCACTGTCACGGTTCAGTTGTTCCGCTAATAATTGAAGGCTTAATCCAAACCCTCTAAATGACCTTGGGGATTTCGGTTGGGTCGCGGGAATGCGAGGGGACAGCTGGCTGTCGCAATTAATAGTTTCGTGGGTGATCGGCTCAGTTGAGCGTATAATCTCAGCACCATCGTTCAGCTGGACGGTTCAGCTAGAGGGCTCTTGACACTATGAAGCGAGCGAAAAACAGATTAATTACTCCCCATCCGTCATGAGCTTCGAGTCGTCGGTGTGGTGTTATGTAGTTTTTTTTCACCCAACCTTGAGCTAGTAGACAAAAGGGGATTAAGTAGCACCAGCAAAATTTATGGTACGGCGTTTATAAAAATAACATAAAGTCATAATTATTTTCGAATTCCAACGAACTTGAACAGTATTGCGTTTCATTGTTAATACTTCGTGGAACCTTTATCGGAGTTTTCCAGGTAGCATGTTTTGTGTTTTTGCTAATTGGATTTACTCGTTCGGTCCAGGCTTGCGAAATGCGAAACTGTCGACACAAATGTCGAGCACCAAAAGATTCGTCGGTAGCAAAATGGATTCCTGCGTGCGTCGAATGTGCATCGTGTGACTAGCCCGTGGTACATACGACGCTGATATCCCAGCGTTCTTCAAGCTTCATTGCCCCATGTCGCACGACACATTTCCAGCGAATTTCGGGCGAATCAAATATGCGTTAAATGATAAACAAATTTCACATTTCAGCAAGCAGAACCGGCACGGAAAAATGCTAAACCCATACCTTACGGCTTTTCGGTTTGTTCGTTTTTGCATAAATTGCTACAGTTAGCAGACATAACTTGACCCCAGGGTGTTATTCCGGTTCGGTTCTCGAACTCGACAGCCGGAGTTTGAAGTATTCGGGTATTTTATCGCTGGTGGAAAACGCCGGTTAACAAAAAAAGATGACAAGTATGTGACTGCGGACCACTGGGAGTCTAGTTCTAGCAAGAAAAATGAGCGTTGGTCTAGCGCCGGTTCGTTGAGGTGCTATGCTTAGGGTTCCATCAGCTGCACAGCTGTTGAGGCAACGACATCGTGGCCACGTTCCACCGGAACTGTCACAATTTCCAATGATGATACAACCAAGACAGCGAAATATCCGTATTATTATGAATCGTGTACGATGGGGATTAGGACCGAGAGGGAGATGTTAAAACGACAACACCCTCGGGCTCTTGAGGGAACAAAAAATAGATTTTTTATGAGTCTCGAGGGAGATATTAAGAAGCATGTTAAGAATGGGAGCGTCAGTCGTATGAATAACTCAAGCATATACATAGTTAATCTCGATCATCCATTGGCTCTTCCGGCACGATCGACGGTCTACAGCCACATACTGCACAGAATTGTGTCAAATCATACATAGTTCATATTATGTTGTGGCGTACTTTATGTGGGTATGTTGAACCCAAAAGCAACACAAGTTGAGGCCAAAACCGCGTAAAGGCGTGAGGACATCCATGTTTTTAGGTTTTGTTTACCCGAGTTTCACATCCCATGCGTAATTTCAATGCATCACCAACGAAAACGCGAGGGCCATTTAAAAGTTGTTTTTGCGACCGTTTTGAAATCGTGTGCAAAACGACAAAAACATAAAACTTCAGAGACAGGTAAGAGATACGGATATGTGGGACATTTACCTGAAGCTCAATGTTTAGCTTTTCTCTTGTGCATCTCTTGCTGTCCCGGTAACGTTTTCATTAGCTATATATTTTCTTTTCCATAACATCACCAAACGGCCGCGATTAAGAAGTGAGGGCCGAAAATCTCAGAAAATCTCTACTGAGCTTTATTTTGGACAACGTTCCCAGCGATGGACGAAACGAATCTGTTCCGAATCTTCCCCTCTACTCGAGGTCAATGATTTCTTCCTACATCGCTCGAACCAATGAAGCGTGTAGCTTGCAAAGGGCATAGAACACGCTGCCTTCGGAGGATGGTATCGTTTTTTTTGTAATGAGACAGAAAAAATGGCTCCTCGGACAGAATTAAAAGCATTTGTTTGGCGAATGGAAGGAACAGGGACAGGAAAACGAAACAAAAAGAGCAATTAAGTAAATCTCTTCATCTCGTGTAGACGACGTTACAACGGCTAGCTCAATGTGTCGGCTCCTGCTGCTCTCGTATGGCCATCGTACCGCGATGGGAAACCATTAACAGGCGAGGCAGGTGTGCAGTGTGCGTATGGAAATAGTGGACGATGGACGATGTTTTGGGGCACAAAAAAACGAACCATGGCATCACATTGCTTTTCGTTACTTTATAATTTAATGACCACCATGGACCAGCAGGGCCAGGGTGAAGTAGGCCCAAGAACATTAACGCGCGTAATGAGAACGAGATTTCTGATGAAGTACAACACGTAAGCCTGGTTGATTAAAACTGACAGTTGCAATTAATGCACCTTACATACCGGGCGAAGTAGATAGTATTAACAAAAAATTGTTTCTGAGAAAAAAAACGATAGCTAAGACGTACTGCCATTTTTTACTCTTTAGTTTTATTTATAGAAATTATTTATTCCAAAATATGATTTCGACAAGAACAAACCGCATCGTAATGTTGATGTTCCCGTTGATTAAAAAAACATTACCTAAGTTTTCAATGTATCCAAAAAACTGAGGTTCATGACCCACGTGGAACAAAACATCAATAAACATTAAACTACCTTATTGATTCATTTCCCAATTGTAAACATTATCTTTTCGGAAACAACGTTACTTCAATGTGAAGGTAAACCCCTTTCTTCTCAACAACTTGCTCCAATTGAATTCTAAAACGATATCCCTGGCCTTCACATTTGATTAGCATTACAATCAACGACACAAGATGCCTGTGTGACTTAAGCAGACATCTACTATCCCATTTTTTTCATCCATATTTCTCCTTTGTAATATTTTTAAAGGGAGCCACAGACGCCCGCGTAGACCCAAACAACCAAGAACAAAAATCTTGTTTTATTATCATAAAAACTCTACTTATCACTTGATTATTTAAACAATTTATAGCTATAAGAATTGGTTATCGAATTGATTTATAGCTACAAGAAGAATTGTCGTTCAACTCTGTTAGCAATAATTATAAGCACATACCACTAAAAGCACTGGAATTTTACATTAATGTAGAGCAAACTTAACTTGATTTCCTTGGTATGCAGTTGATAATATATCAATTTGTATTGTTTTGTATTGATTGAATTGCTTATAAAGCGTTATTACACATATTTATGATGTATATAACTAATTTAACTACAAGAAACCCGTATATAATAATTAACATGTCTAAATAAGCATACATAACGATTGGGACAAAATTGTCCCATATGGCGGTTCTAGTAAGGTTGGAAAGTCCGGCGGTTCTAGTGTTAAAGGCACATGAAGGTTGTTGAGATTGCGCCAAATGCGACCCTTATTAAATTGGAATCAGTCGTTGGAGAGGTAAATTGAGCAAATAAATGACTCGGATTATATTTTTTTTATGAAACAGCACACTTTATCGAACGCACTCAGAGCATGCTACTCGCCACAAGGCGTAAGCTAAATCTTGATCCAAATCACATTTATGCGTTCCCATTAGGACAGCAAACACGATGGTGATTGTATGCTAAAACAAATCAATCTTTTTCGCAGCCAATTCAAATCCGCCCGTACGCCTGACATGCCGGACGAACCGTGTGGCAAACGGGCCTACTGAAGCTGCTGAATATTTACCACGCCTTACGCCAAGCTACAAGCTACAAGCTACAGCCAGCAGCCAAACATCGACCCACGGAACGATTCGGCGTGCCGGATGAACATTCGAGATTGTCTGTTTGGTTTTTACGGTTAGTCTTCCCGTCATCGACGCTCTCGGAATGCATAAGAAAACTGCTGGCAGACGCCACACTCCCCAGGAGGCTTGGCAAAAATCTGAAATTATAATTTCGACAACTATTTAGTGTTCCTGCTTTCGTGTTGCGTCCTGTGGCCCTTTTCGGACACATAGCACGTAACGGAACCGAAACTGCCCCTGCAGTTTAACAAATAACAAGGATCAGACGTTGCCATAAAGATTAAGTAACGCTTTAAACTTCGATCGATTCTCGCTTATTTGATGCGCCCCTAGAAGAAGCCGATAGCGAACTGGGAAGCGATGTGATAATCGCCAATCACTCGAACGCTCGACCGGTGCAGGCAACGTGACGATTAGCGTGACCGTGTCCGGACAAGCCAGCGACGGAATCGGAATTTAAAATACTTCTGCCCAGTGCCCGGGTCCGGTAGTGGTAACGAATTTCAAATATTCGGCGCCCGAATTTCAAACATTTCCTGCTCCCGAACAACTCGCAAATGGTCAAGCAGCCGTAAGGTAGCGCTCCTGGTTGGGTTGAGCTGAGCAATAAAACGAGAGGTACAACAGATGCGTGTGTCAAGCAGAGCTCACCAGAGAAGCGAGTGATGGACGGCACCATTACACGCTCATCACGGATCGGAGTGTTATTTGTTTTGCGTTTTCTGCTCAATTTGAGCTAATCCACCGAACGGTTCACACTTAATGCAATCGCAATTCGTAAAGCGTTGTTTACTTTCGATCGCTTCGGGATCGCCCTGTTGGATTGAGCTATTGGTAATGGATGGACTGGTATGAACACGTATTGCTCGGTTGTCGGCTTTTGCATCGGTGTTTGTCCGCCCGACTGGGATGAATGTACATTATCGCATCGCTTACAAACGTGGCCCGGCATGGGTTTTCTTATCAGCTTGCCTTTTGCATAGCGCACCATATCTACCATCGCATCCATCACCTGCTAAAATGGAATTTTCGATTTCGGAATATTGGGCCGGGAGATAAATCTCCCCCCCCCCCCCCGCCGAGCCCCCGATGCGATTTATCGACGCGTGCATGCTTTGTAAACATTGGAAAAAATCACTGGAACGAGCGTGCCCACATCCAAGCGGCCATGTTTTAAATTATCATCTGATTGGTTATTGATGATGATGGTTTGCCTGGAATCTGTCCGGTATCTATCTTTACGACCGTTCGGAATTGCGCGCTGCTCGGTATCGGTATGTTGCCGAAAAAAATAAAGCATGCAAGAATCGGCGATCTGCCGATCCTTCCTGCACTTCTGCTCCGAAACCTCCGTGTAGGTTCGGATGGCGGATTGTGCGAGTTGTACCGTGGCGGCACGCGTGTTTGCTCGGGTCACAAAATCGAAAGCAGCATGTCGCAGCATGGATCACGTAATAATGTTGTCAGTTGAGAGAAAGACACAGCCGTGCGCACTGTTGACTTTGTGCGGAAAACGGTGTGTAGTGTTTGGTTTGTTCGGTTTTTTGTTACGAGCAAACTTTCAAGAGCAGTTCAAGCACTGCAGGTGACATCACGACCCGAAGATGGAGTGTCACTTGCATGCCTGACAGTCAAATTATTTTGTTCGCTTTGCTTGTGCTACACGCCATGAGAGGTGTGTAAAATAAACCATTCTTCAGACGTAGATTCCAATCAAATTCTTTTCTTAGTCGTGTCATCCACACGTCTTAGCACGAAATACGCAAGGAGTCCGGAACGTATCAGTCAACTCCGGTCAGTCACTATTGTGAGAGGGGTTTGCTTTTCTTCACACGGTTGTTCGATCGCTGTGATTGGTAATACGAGAACTTTGCTCCGAACGGAGCTACCGATTTCGTATGCTCATCATTGGCAGCTGTCAATCCAACAGGCTGTTGTACAACTTCTTCTCGCCATCTCACTAACTGGTTCCATCAACAACCAATTGGATTGTTTTGGCCGAAAGCACAAAAGAGAGCGCTAGCGTGTAAGTACCACCATCAGGAAAAAACAACAACAATAGAACACTTAGAGTAGCTTCTGGATCGGGCCACTGTTCGGCCATTAGCATAGCTTATTATACTTTTCGCGGCGCTATTTGCTTGGCGGCGCGACCGGCAGCCGGTATCGAGCGGTAGTGGCGGAGAGGTTTATTGGTTTTACGCCTGTATTGCGTGCACCAAAAGGATGTGCAGTTCACGGACGTTCGGTGCCAGAGAACGGATGCGGCAGGTGCCCCCCATTACATTGTTGTACATGGAAATTGAAAATTAGTTTCACACTTCACTTCGTTACGGGCGCTATTGGCTGTGTATAGTGAGACGAAATCTGTTTTCTCTTATACACTACAGCTGAGGGTCGATTCGTAAACAAACTCTTCCGCAAGCTATGCTAGGTGGTGCATAGCAAATAGCAAAGAAATTTGTGTGAGTGCAATGTTCTCTAGGTTTGTCCGCTAATAGCCAACATTGGTCGATGTAAACATACCAGCGGAAGAAATACAAATTCTGATAAATAAGATAGCATCGCTTTTGTTTTTGTCAATCATTATTATTCTAAGCTTTTGCAAACCCTCGAATGAAACACCTAGCATTTGTCCTTTTTCCAATTTAGGTGGAAAGTGGTTGCCATTTCTTTTTCGCCATACCATTATGGTTAGGTTTCTCTCGCACTTTTAATTGGGCCCAATATCTTGAGCCATTGCTGCGAGAAATTTCCTCCCAAGACGGCAGAAATCTTCCAGCGAACGATCCAAAAAAAAAGAACAAACAAATCACGCTCCGTTGAGGCACGGTATCTTCTTTCTGGCGAACAGAATTTTACTCGAAAATAGGTTTTCCCGGAAGCAAGCAGACGCGAGCGACGGTATGATGATAAGCGCCTCTTTGCGCAACGAAGCGCGCGAATAGTGAACCTTTTCCGGGCGATCGCTGCGTTGTCGGTGTGATTGAAAGGAAAAACAATTTCCCCGGAACGTATCCTAGAACTTCGGGTACCCGGTCTTGGACTTGGTTCGGAGTATCGAACTGTTGTTGACCTACGGCTTTGCCGTGGCCCGTGTCGAGAGAAGGAAACACGGAAAACGGCACACCCCACCGCCATACGGCTGCTTTCCCGCGCTCGGGGTCAAATCGAGTGCATGCGGTGCGACTCACTATTAGCCCCGTCGTCGGACTGCAGCTATCGCAGCGGTACGCGCGAGCAGTGCAGGTTAAATATTCACCATAATTGAGGGTCGGTCAGTTTTGAATTGCTTTGGTCGGGTGTGATAAGCTGTTTTTAGCGCCCTGTCCTCCTTCACCTGCCGTCGTCGACGCTCACGAAGCTCGCTACGCATGCGATGGGAATTGTTTGTTGAAAAAACGGTGCGAACGAATAAGACAGCGAAAAAAGGCACGGGACCATAAGTGGGGCACCAGCGAAGAAACAACTGAGTTATTTACGCCACCAAGACCAAGATAACTAGCCTCACGATAAACTTGTTTAATCTGTTTTCTCTTATACACTACAGCTGAGGGTCGATTCGTAAACAAACTCTTCCGCAAGCTATGCTAGGTGGTGCATAGCAAATAGCAAAGAAATTTGTGTGAGTGCAATGTTCTCTAGGTTTGTCCGCTAATAGCCAACATTGGTCGATGTAAACATACCAGCGGAAGAAATACAAATTCTGATAAATAAGATAGCATCGCTTTTGTTTTTGTCAATCATTATTATTCTAAGCTTTTGCAAACCCTCGAATGAAACACCTAGCATTTGTCCTTTTTCCAATTTAGGTGGAAAGTGGTTGCCATTTCTTTTTCGCCATACCATTATGGTTAGGTTTCTCTCGCACTTTTAATTGGGCCCAATATCTTGAGCCATTGCTGCGAGAAATTTCCTCCCAAGACGGCAGAAATCTTCCAGCGAACGTTGAAGGTGAATCAATCACACGCAGTTGATTGATTTTTTGCACTAATTTTCCACAACTTCACACATTGGCACACACACACACACGCATAGACACATACAGGGCTAGTAGCGGGCTAAATCAAATGACTTAGGGCTAGGTGCGATCAGCGCGATCGCGACCTCACACGGCACACACCGGCCCGGCGGGAGTGTAATTTATGCTTTTGCGACCATCATTTTGCACTCACACAGCCACACACACACAAATTCCAAAGAATTTTTTTTCGCTTTCATCGCGGCAATTTCCCACTATGCACTGCTTCAAATTAGCTTGATTTTTTTCAGCAAATTAGTAATGGTCCGTTTACGTCACTCATTAGTCCAACATCACTCGGCAATAGTTTGTAGTAAGTTTAATTGTGACTCCACAGACGAAACGAAACTAATTTGAGCACACCGATACAATTTCATGCTCGTTAACGCGATGGACATTTGTGAAAGATCATAAAACACTTCGACATGAACCCTTCTCAGAACGACCTCATCTCCTATCTGCGTTCCAACCGGCTGGCCCGGAAGCCAGCTATCCATTGGCACCCTTGCAGGCACATTAATCATTTTTCCGATCTCCCGCTGGGGGCAACACTAGCAGCTTCCTGGGGCGTTTTCCATCCCTAGCCGAAGCCTGCTCCCAGCGACTGGCGAAGCAATGGAGCCGCCACGAACATATGACCGATGGGACGCCAATAATTACAGGCCGCTGCGCATCAGACCACAAAAATCGCACCTCCAAATTCACCTACTGCTTTGAGACGGTTCTGCTCATCGGCAGTTTCCAATTTAATTCGTTTCATTGTCTGTTTTTCACCCCTTCAGATGGCCAAACCCATTTTTCATACATCTGGCCACCAGACATGTCCGCGTGACGGCAGTTCGTGGAAAAAGAGTTACTTGAAGAAGAAGAATAAAAAAGAGCAACCGGCCAAATCAAACCGCGGCATCCTTTGACTGTTAATTCTTTTTTAACAAGCTACCTCTAGCGTCACTGTCACTGCGCATCAAAGTAGTCATCAATTTGCCACGGATGCTGAAGCCGTACCGAGTGCGTCGGTGGTGTAAAGAACCGTCGAGAGATTGACTTGTTGCTCGCATTTGAAAGTGTTTACAATCACGATCCGATTTAGTGTGTTTTTTTTTCGCCTTCTCGCCCACTCTCCCCACTGCTTGTTCTTTGCTGCCCGTGGGCCTCTTAAGTGGGTACCGCGAGGTAATAAAGAACGCGTGCGAACTTTGTATCGCGGGATTTCCCGGGTGCACCATCAAAAACAGCTATAATCTGCCTGTTCGGTGAGGTGTTATGGTGCGTTTCTCGAAATTGGTACACCGAATCTCGTTTGGAGTTTTATCTTCCATATAAGCAAATGTACCATTAAGCAAAATGATCTAATGGAGTGTGTGCGTTCGTTTTTTGTTTGCTTTGCATGCATCTTTCGGTCACGTTCAAAAGAGATTTTAAGAGGCTCTTTTAGTTAATTTTGTATCCCTCATAAGCCCACTCCGGAAATGACCCAAAATAAGTAGACTAAAAGCATAGGAAAATGTCGCGTAATGATGTTTTCTTCCATATCAATCACCTCAGAATTTTCTCCGAATGTACCTTACACATCATAGCAACTTACCGAAATCTCGAAAGTTTTGTTTTTTTTTCTTCCAGTAGAATGTTCTAAACCGTACGACGTTGTTTTCGTGTCAATACCAGACAAACTTCCGCACTTTCAAGCACGTTCCACTTGATTGGCAAGTGAAGGTGAATCAATCACACGCAGTTGATTGATTTTTTGCACTAATTTTCCACAACTTCACACATTGGCACACACACACACGCATAGACACATACAGGGCTAGTAGCGGGCTAAATCAAATGACTTAGGGCTAGGTGCGATCAGCGCGATCGCGACCTCACACGGCACACACCGGCCCGGCGGGAGTGTAATTTATGCTTTTGCGACCATCATTTTGCACTCACACAGCCACACACACACACACACAACCTCTACGCTTCCCACCATCATCGCCGCCGCACTCTCACCAGTGCACGGTTTCGGAATATTTTGCCCCCAGAAGCGCGCCGACCCGGATTAGCATAATGCTTCTGGGGCAACACTAGCAGCTTCCTGGGGCGTTTTCCATCCCTAGCCGAAGCCTG
The DNA here is from genome assembly GCA_002091845.1 of Anopheles cracens. NCBI lineage: Eukaryota > Metazoa > Arthropoda > Insecta > Diptera > Culicidae > Anopheles > Anopheles cracens. The sequence continues at coordinate 3,430 of KZ068339.1, read as the reverse complement.
CTCCCAGCGACTGGCGAAGCAATGGAGCCGCCACGAACATATGACCGATGGGACGCCAATAATTACAGGCCGCTGCGCATCAGACCACAAAAATCGCACCTCCAAATTCACCTACTGCTTTGAGACGGTTCTGCTCATCGGCAGTTTCCAATTTAATTCGTTTCATTGTCTGTTTTTCACCCCTTCAGATGGCCAAACCCATTTTTCATACATCTGGCCACCAGACATGTCCGCGTGACGGCAGTTCGTGGAAAAAGAGTTACTTGAAGAAGAAGAATAAAAAAGAGCAACCGGCCAAATCAAACCGCGGCATCCTTTGACTGTTAATTCTTTTTTAACAAGCTACCTCTAGCGTCACTGTCACTGCGCATCAAAGTAGTCATCAATTTGCCACGGATGCTGAAGCCGTACCGAGTGCGTCGGTGGTGACTTATCAATTTAGAAAAAAATATTCTAGTTGCATCTTCCTTAAATGGTCTAGCTAAAGCACAATTCCAAAGAATTTTTTTTTGCTTTCATCGCGGCAATTTCCCACTATGCACTGCTTCAAATTAGCTTGATTTTTTCAGCAAATTAGTAATGGTCCGTTTACGTCACTCATTAGTCCAACATCACTCGGCAATAGTTTGTAGTAAGTTTACTTGTGACTCCACAGACGAAACGAAACTAATTTGAGCACACCGATACAATTTCATGCTCGTTAACGCGATGGACATTTGTGAAAGATCATAAAACACTTCGACATGAACCCTTCTCAGAACGACCTCATCTCCTATCTGCGTTCCAACCGGCTGGCCCGGAAGCCAGCTATCCATTGGCACCCTTGCAGGCACATTAATCATTTTTCCGATCTCCCGCTGGGGGCAACACTAGCAGCTTCCTGGGGCGTTTTCCATCCCTAGCCGAAGCCTGCTCCCAGCGACTGGCGAAGCAATGGAGCCGCCACGAACATATGACCGATGGGACGCCAATAATTACAGGCCGCTGCGCATCAGACCACAAAAATCGCACCTCCAAATTCACCTACTGCTTTGAGACGGTTCTGCTCATCGGCAGTTTCCAATTTAATTCGTTTCATTGTCTGTTTTTCACCCCTTCAGATGGCCAAACCCATTTTTCATACATCTGGCCACCAGACATGTCCGCGTGACGGCAGTTCGTGGAAAAAGAGTTACTTGAAGAAGAAGAATAAAAAAGAGCAACCGGCCAAATCAAACCGCGGCATCCTTTGACTGTTAATTCTTTTTTAACAAGCTACCTCTAGCGTCACTGTCACTGCGCATCAAAGTAGTCATCAATTTGCCACGGATGCTGAAGCCGTACCGAGTGCGTCGGTGGTGAAAAGAACCGTCGAGAGATTGACTTGTTGCTCGCATTTGAAAGTGTTTACAATCACGATCCGATTTAGTGTGTTTTTTTGTTCGCCTTCTCGCCCACTCTCCCCACTACTTGTTCTTTGCTGCCCGTGGGCCTCTTAAGTGGGTACCGCGAGGTAATAAAGAACGCGGGCGAACTTTGTATCGCGGGATTTCCCGGGTGCACCATCAAAAACAGCTATAATCTGCCTGTTCGGTGAGGTGTTATGGTGCGTTTCTCGAAATTGGTACACCGAATCTCGTTTGGAGTTTTATCTTCCATATAAGCAAATGTACCATTAAGCAAAATGATCTAATGGAGTGTGTGCGTTCGTTTTTTGTTTGCTTTGCATGCATCTTTCGGTCACGTTCAGAAGAGATTTTAAGAGGCTCTTTTAGTTAATTTTGTAGCCCTCATAAGCCCACTCCGGAAATGACCCAAAATGAGTAGACTAAAAGCATAGGAAAATGTCGCGTAATGATGTTTTCTTCCATATCAATCACCTCAGAATTTTCTCCGAATGTACTGCCGTCGTTTGAATGTTTACTAGTCGGACGGTTCCAGCGTCTAACGGCTGCAAACGTGCTGTGCCGGATGGTGGAGCTCCAACGAAAACCGCGCCATGCCACAGTGAGCCGCTCTGTGCAGCTTTATGGACAAAACTTCTGTTAAAGACAAAACTTCTTTTAAATTAAACATAAATTATATCGGTTTATGTATTTTTGAAGGCCTGTAAGAAGAACCCTAGGATTATTAAAAACTCACAGCTTCCAAGGAGCCAGATATTAATCTGAAAAAACGTGTATGTTTTATTGTACCGGATCGGTGTAGTGGTAACGGCAGAACCGGTCCACATTCCCATTTGGACCGTCTCCCCGTAGCAAGGAGTGATCAGGAGTGGTTATGGTTGTAACAATTAGTCTAAGTAAGTAAGCCACATGTAGGCAGGCATGAAGCAGGCTTTACACATTTGTATAACAATCTGAGAAAGGTACCGAGAAGGCCTGGTGAAACTTCAAACGACGGGTTTTGTGGCCTGTTTCTCACTACGAATCTCACAGGTCGTTATACAGACGTGCAAAGCTCGCTTGACTGCGTAGATCGTTCTGCAAAAAAAAGTATATTGTATAAGCACATGGAGACGCCTCATGCGCAACGTTTCATTGCCTGCTTTATTATTACGTTATAAAGCTAAAAATGCAATTGAACAATATGTTTTATTAATCCAAATTTTCGATAAAATAATGTCTCACGTTTTTAACTCGTTAAATATAGAAACAAATTTAGTACATGAATTGATGTTCCAATTTTAAATAAAAGCTTTCTCGAATTTCTCACTGTGCGTACGCTTCGTGAACATCTCGAGATCGGCCACGTTCGGAAAAATCTCGCATTCGGATGGCGCTCGGTGCGTACGAAGCTTCACGAACTACGCGCGACGGCCTCCACCTCGGCCTGCAGCGTGAACGGTGGGCTTCCGTCAACCGGATTTGAAGATTTTTATGGCGCGGAAGTAAAGATGAATAAATGCAACACTTTAAGCTGGCCCCTGGAAACATGTATCGAGCATAGAACGCTCAACGAAGGGAAGAAAGTAGTGCTGGGATCTGAAGCTGTGGCAATGTTTGGCTGTCCAAGCGATTTTTGCATATCCGTTTCGGTAGGAAGCTACAGAGAAACAAAGCGCACATGAAAAAATATGCTTCAAGCTGCATGGAGAAAGCTTGCGCTTGATCATGGGGAGTTCGCTGAAAAGGGTGCAGCTTTTTCAATTTTCCCTTCGGTTTGAGGTACACAATCTGAAAAAAATGTTTTCACTGTGTTTTTACTACAAAAAAGCAATCCAAAAGAAGAGGCAAATATGGCAATATTCGTGGCAGCTCGTTTGATTACCGTACTGTTGCTGATCTCACGTACGAAGGTCGGCCACAGCGCCACAACTCACGCAACAACAACCGTAGTAATCTTATTTGAGTTTTGCTTCCGCTCGGGTGAACTTCAGATCATTCTTTCGCGGTTCGGATTTCTCTGGAGCACACTACATGAGCCCAACCACCACAAATACACGGAATCG
>KZ068335.1:18743-35010 GCA_002091845.1 Anopheles cracens | reverse complement strand
AGTTGTTGTGAAGAGTGTGGGGCGCGAGTGTCTTGTGAAGAACATTGCTATTGCTGTAACTGTGTAGGTGATGACGGGCACGGGATGCCAGCTGCGTGGGAGGCGGATTGAGCAGCAGAGCCACTAATGGTGACTGTAGTCTGTAATAATACATCTGCTAAATAAACGGTAATTTTTGTTTTGACATGACGAAAAACTATGATCGCACTACTTCTCCTTCGTGTGATATATACCAAAATGAAGGCCAACTTTTCCTCTAAATTTTGATACCAAATCCAGCTGCGACCGTGCGCGACCCCGAACAATAATTGCATTTTTCTACACCACTATTGGCACGCACTGTCGGGTTGTCGCGTACGTTGCATGCACGTACTGTACATACGCTTAAGCACAGAGCATATTGCGTCGCGTAAAAAAGAGGGTTCACCAACGCAATTTGATAATACCTTCGTTGATGGTTTCCCAGCCATGACACATACCTTTGATGACTTTGACCTTCGGCAAAATTTATGATGGCCGAAAGTTTGTAGAAGATAATTCATGGTCAATTAGAGGGTCAGAAAGGTGGGGTGTGACTTTCTCCTTACCAGATCCTCTACGTTTTGAAGAGTTGAGGTTGATAGTAAAGTGAACTGTTTTGTTGATCGGTAGGATATATCGGATTTTCCATCGGTTTCAAGCGTTACATCACGTTTTGGACAGACGTCACGAGTATTCGTAAAGCTACATGCATTGTTAATTTAATAGCACTTTAAATATCCTTACCGGCCATTGGATGTAATCATTATTATCACTAATGGTCAACGTCAAAATCAACCTCAAACCTCAAAACCAAACCTAACTAATAACGGTCAAATTGGGTGTCACCAGAAATTTTCAATGAGCCCCTAAAGTGAGAAATGGAATTGCATGTTTCGCCATTGCACAGTGGGCACGGGGCGTGCGCGTAAATCGAAAAGTCATTTTTGAGATACCGACTTAACGAGTGGATATTCTTAAAATAGATACTTATACATTAGGAAAGCCAAAAAAAGCCATAAGTATTCAAAGTCAGAAATCGGTAAAAAGTATAGCGAAAAAATATATATTTTTTTGTCAATTTTAAATGCTTGTATCTATACAACGAGTTGTTCGATAATGGTGATTCTTATAGTTTTGGATAGGAAATTTGTTGTTCTTTGTAGCAAAAATATTTAAAAAATATTTTAGGCAAAATTTAATGAAAAACTATACGAAAATGTAATAATACATCTGCTACATAAACGATATTTTAAGTTTTGACATGACGAAAAACTATGATCGCACTACTTCTCCTATGCGAGGAACCGTAATGAAAATGTGGCATGCTACAAAAATCCGGTCCGCGATATGTTATCATGTGTTAGCTGCAAAGCAAAACTCGTAAAATGTCTGCCAAATGGAAGTTTCCAATGCCGAGTCTTAATGAAATCGTCTCGTCTTCGCAGAATAAATTCAACAAATCGTTTGAAATCTATTTATCAAAGCATTGTAATTGTCTGTGTTAAGAGGTGTCAGCTTGAAATGTTATAGTTCGTTGTTAAGCATGTCGAGGTTTACACAAACATAACTTTGCGTTGCGCAATTTGATAATACCTTCGTTGATGGTTTCCCAGCCATGACACATACCTTTGATGACTTTGACCTTCGGCAAAATTTATGTAATGGTACGTATGAAGGAGAGGAAAAAAATAAACTGCATTAGCTGAACATTTTCCTACTAGTGTGTTCGTTGTGCTGTCAAGTTCCCCATGAAAACTCTTTAGCTTACAGGATTTGACGGATGTGTTAGCGACACAATATTACGCCATTTTTCGGGTTTAATTTACCGCTAACCTTCTCTAAATGGCAACAGTTTCATTTCCGCCGAAGCCACGGCGGACAACAGGTGTGTCTCTGCATATCCACTAGGAAAGAAATCGACAGTGTTAGCTAGGATTGTAAAAGTCAAAGGCACACCTAGGCGCGTTTATTGCGTGTTGGTTTGTGGATATTTATTCGATGTAAATAAGAAGCAGATGAAATTCTCCGGCAGCCCAGGAATGTCCGGGTGATGATCATCTGGCGTGTTTTTAACCAAGCTAGGTTGAAAACAACGCTGGCAGTGAAAGTTTATCGCTATTTTTAGCTAAAAGCAGGCATGTGTTTATATTCGATCGCTTTCGGGGACTGACAGAGACCGTTACCGAATTGTAAAGCGATGCGGTGACGCAGCGGGTTTGAGGGTGTTTTTTTATGGAGGGGGTGTGTGTATGTGGTTGGAACTAGAAACCAGAAGCCAGCCTGTGATGTCCGACTGACATAACGATTGCTTCGGAATAAATCATGCCAAGATGCATTTGTGGAGATAGTAGCCCACCTCCCTGGACACCTGCGTCAAGCTCCATACCGCAATGAGAACAGCCTTGGGACGTTGCAGCACTTGAGGTTGCCGTTTAACCACTTCTGGAGGAGTAGAATTTGGAGCAAAATCTCAAACACACATACATACGTGAGCACACTCGTTGTTGGCCACAGGGGCTACGTGGAATGTTGGGGATGAGTATACATTGCGGGAAGAGATGTGGAAATGGAACTTTTAATGATGGCTATAAATCGTCTCTATCGACAGCTCAACAGCCGCTTTAACCGCTATTGGTGAGCCTCACCGTGGCGCAACGAAAAGAGTTCTAGTAAAACGATACACTTTACTTGTGCAAAATCTATCTCATCGTAAAGTATATTCAACGCAGCGTCAAAGACGAACAATAGACGTGACAAGGATTCTAATATATACTTGGACCGGATGTGGAACTCGGATGTTATGACTTCTCAATTACTGTGATTACCTGTATACATAGATGAATGAACCTGTCTCCACTTTACATCTAGTCTTCAAGGGATCATATTTAAAAAATAGGTGGAACGATGGCGCCGTAGACGTGGAAAATTGATAGTTGCGTTGCATTACAATTTAGAACAAGGGATATATTTTGTATGTTAGTTATTGTAATACTATTTACTATTTATATCATAATATAACTTCATAATTTCTTTTGAATCTCGTAACGCCGTTACCCATTTATGTGAAAAAAAGGAAGAAATGTGGAAATTATAAAATATAACGACTTCTCCATACATATTTAATCTGCAACAAAAAATAAGCCAAATCTGCATATTTAGATTCAAGTGTCTGAATTAAGACTCTAAAGAATGGTACGTATGAAGGAGAGGAAAAAAATAAACTGCATTAGCTGAACATTTTCCTACTAGTGTGTTCGTTGTGCTGTCAACGCATCCGAGCATTTGGCTGACGAGAATAGTACGAATTGAAAATTATACGTTCATTACGGCACGTCTGCAGGAAGGAGTACAGTTTCATGACGAGCTCTCTGTAATCGTTTGTTTCCCATGGCTTTCCAGGGAGGGTTGTTCGACGCCTTGACGAAGGTATTAATAATCAATTGGCATCGGTTAAATGAAGAGCAAAGCAGTAGTAGCCGTACTAACTGGTGAATGAGAGAGAAATTTGCCCTGTCTTACGCTTGTGGCCGCGGAAAAGTAAGCGGAAGATAGAGCGCATCTTCACTGTATAACAATCTTGAGGCTGGCTCAACGCCGGTAGTCTAGTCTTGTTGCGACTAGGTGGTGTCGTCTGCATCTAGTTGCATGCATGCTGGTATCTGCTCATGCTTTTACAGAGTGTCATCATAAGCACTAGAACTCTATCGAGATTGCCGGTTCGATTCGGTTCGATTCGATACGGTTCCAGATTTGAGCTGCAAAGTAGCATTAGCGGCGTCGGATGAATGAGTGATAAAATTATTGAATTATTTTAATGAACTGTGATTTATTTAACAGAACACCGTTTTTCCCGTACGATCGTTTGGGAAGGCAGGTAGTCGTTATGTTTGGCTTTGGAGGATGAACTGATCATATTTTATTCTTATATAGCGCGTCAACTCATTAATTTAGATTGTTGTATTCTATTAGCATAGCCGTATACTTATAGATGGTTCACAATATTATTATAATAGAATAAAAAAATCAAACGAATCATATGCTTAATCTTAAAAACATCAGGGAAGATAAACTACATTAGAATCATTAGGAAATACTTCTATGGTATGTTTTCAATTCATAGACGTGTATGGACTTTAATAAAAATGGTTATTGCATTGTTATTAATTGAGCAATGATGTTAAGCAAGATTAAAAAATAAGTGAACTGAGATATGAATTGAAATATCTGAGTAACGGCTAGGGAAAATTATCCACTTTTGGTATGTGTGTGTGATTTGTGATCATTATTCTGCACCACTGAAATGTTTCGTAACAAAGTTCGCCAGGATCGAATGGTACAGTCCAAGCCAAAGCCTCGACGCCGGGCTAACAGGCCAAGTCAAATTAGTGCCATGCCGTTGCTGTGACCGGGATATGAGGACGCTCGGTAGCGTCACGGCACAAACTTAACGGTACATAGAATAAATTTATTGCTCATATACTCCCACCTTGGGGACATGGGGTGATGCTTTCTTTGTTGCCCAGCTCCTGCAGTTTACTTGCATGCACATACCTTGCTAATGTTGCAACACTCAAGAATCCTGTGATGTGATAGTTGCATACATTTAATTAATTTGATGGGTTCAGAGGAGGAAAGATTTATTTGCTAAAACAAACATGAGAATAGTGTATAGACTAAATGTTGATTTATGTTGCATGTTGATTTATATCACTCGAGTCAAACGTTAATGAACGGCGTTGAATGGATGATTTCGATTCGAATGTTTCGAATTAAACGGCTGAACACGAGTTTCTTGGAAAACAGTAAGATGGTGAAAAATATGACTATTAAGCTATGAAACCGGGACTTTCGACAGGTCATCTAGCTATGATAAAAAGACACATGAAGAATAACCAAATCGAGACACAGAAGAGGAATTAGAATAAAAAAGAGAATTAGAACAATCGTTAAATAAAGCAAAAAAGTTCGACCATCGCTGGTTGCTGGCGGAAACGGTATTGCTTTTAGATGGTTCCTACACCCGAAAGTCATCCTCCGTGCCTTGGGTGGGAAGTTTGGTTCGAAGCGTTGGCCGTCCAGCCGACATTTTGCACGAACAAATCTTTGTTAGATTATTATCTCGTGCTGGTCTTAGCTTCAAGAGTCAACATTGTATGCCCAGTTAGGGTCGTTAGCGAAATGAAACGGTACTGGTAGTTTTGCAGTCCGATATTGGCTGATGTCGGATGAATGAGTGATAAAATTATTGAATTATTTTAATGAACTGTGATTTATTTAACAGAACACCGTTTTTCCCGTACGAAAAGAGAGTTTAAATGTTTATTTTGTGATGTTCATTGAAGTTTGTTACAAATAACAAAAGAAATGTAGAAATGTAAAAGTAAATAACATTAGCAATTTTTTTTTCTCAAGAATCCTGTGATGTGATAGTTGCATACATTTAATTAATTTGATGGGTTCAGAGGAGGAAAGATTTATTTGCTAAAACATACGAGTCCGCTGACAGGCCCCAAGTGAATGTGGACGCTTGGAAAACATCGTTGATCCGGATATTGAACTGGTGTCTGGCGCCAAGAATGAGGAAGTCAGCAATTGCCATGGCGTTGCAAATTGAAAGTGTTTTGGTTTGCTGTTTCTCGTTGCTATTATGCTTTGTTTTGTTTGTTAGCTCGCTCGGTGCCAGTGCTTCAACGATGGGCACTGGCATATCGTGGGACGCGAATGGAGCCAGCTAACCGAGCGGAACCGGGCTCGAAATCGCAATCGTTGGCGCCCCGGCTCTGACCCTTGGGGAAAATTTGGATCGGTCAGATTGCTGGTCACTTGCTGGGTGTTCTTCATGGTGGATTGATTTTCGAGTGGATTCTTGCGTCGGAGACGGCGTCACTGCGAGATCATGTTTCAAGCAGGCATGGGGCTTAGCCAGAATTTACCAACGCGCAAAACAGGGCAGATCGATGCGATGTGGCCGGGTTCAATGATCCGGCAAATCTGTCGAAAGTAGATTTGATGACCATTCAACAGCACCGGAGAATGCGTACAGACAAAAAGCAAACCCACTATTAGCGAGTAGAACGAACGAGAGTAAGCGTTATGTGTAGAAGGTGCCCTTTGTTATTGTTTGGTGTCTTGATTTATACAAAGATATCGAAGTCGTCCTCGGTGAGAGAGATGGATATCACTACTAGATATGTCGAATCCACTCCGGAGCGCTGACGCCGCGGTTGCCCTTGAGAGGGCGAGGTCGTGCGTCTTAACGAAAATGGTTTAAAATCCGCTTAATTTCACAGTGGATTATTCTATCGTCTCTTTCTCTCTGGACCATCTTCGCAAGGCTCTCCCAGCGTCGGGAAACCCCGCGGGTGATCCAAGATTAGCGGAGCGGAGTTTGCCGGAAGAGATTCTAATGAGTGTGTTGTGCGACGCAATTCGCCTTTCTCAATCAAAGGCTACATTCGTTATTCAAACCTCATTTAGTGGCAATGTGTTGACGGAGAGCGGAAAGATTCTACCAAAACATAATTAGTTTATTGTTTAAGACGAAATGGGAGAGCTAGATTCTATGATCTTATGTAACTTGTTTTGCGAGGTAGAATAGGCCGCCTGCACAGAGGTCCAATAATGCTAGGAGTACTTTTTGATTATTGATGCTTTCCAGTGCTTTTCGCAGAATTTTAAGTATCTAGGCCTTTTAGTTTTTTTAAATACATTTTCAGCTAACCAAATAGGGTATCATATAAAATATGAATTATTACTCATTGATTACACATGTCAAAGAGAGTTTAAATGTTTATTTTGTGATGTTCATTGAAGTTTGTTACAAATAACAAAAGAAATGTAGAAATGTAAAAGTAATTGATTCCAGTGAAGTTGTGGTATGCTGTAGAACTTGGCAGGTGCTACGAAAAGGCTTCGTGTCCGATGGATGTTGAACAAGTGGGTGGAATTGTGCGAATGCGCAACTTTGCTTTCAAGTAACCTGTAATTGATTTCTCTATTTAACCGGAAAACAACCTACGGTTCAACTGCCGAGTACACTTGTTTGAACGAGTCCGCTGACAGGCCCCAAGTGAATGTGGACGCTTGGAAAACATCGTTGATCCGGATATTGAACTGGTGTCTGGCGCCAAGAATGAGGAAGTCCAAAGCCTCGACGCCGGGCTAACAGGCCAAGTCAAATTAGTGCCATGCCGTTGCTGTGACCGGGATATGAGGACGCTCGGTAGCGTCACGGCACAAACTTAACGGTACATAGAATAAATTTATTGCTCATATACTCCCACCTTGGGGACATGGGGTGATGCTTTCTTTGTTGCCCAGCTCCTGCAGTTTACTTGCATGCACATACCTTGCTAATGTTGCAACACGTCGGAGAGTAGGAAATAAATTGTCGTGATTCCATAACCGATTGTAATTAAATTTTATCCTCAGCCCCGCTTCGCTGACTGCTTCCGATCGTTGACGAATATAATGAACAGCGAGGCACTGTTTCCCGTTCCGTCGCTATCGCGCGGTATTTGATCGTCGTCTCGTATTATGATTATGATGGTCCCTGGTGAGCCATGCCCTGTCTTACGCTTGTGGCCGCGGAAAAGTAAGCGGAAGATAGAGCGCATCTTCACTGTATAACAATCTTGAGGCTGGCTCAACGCCGGTAGTCTAGTCTTGTTGCGACTAGGTGGTGTCGTCTGCATCTAGTTGCATGCATGCTGGTATCTGCTCATGCTTTTACAGAGTGTCATCATAAGCACTAGAACTCTATCGAGATTGCCGGTTCGATTCGGTTCGATTCGATACGGTTCCAGATTTGAGCTGCAAAGTAGCATTAGCGGCTGTACCTAGAGCATCCTAACGGATAGTCTGTTGCCGTACAGAACCATCTATGAATGTCCGCGCTTCCTACTTGCTCAGCTCTGGACCTGATTCTCTCGAGTGCATTCTTGTTCCGTTAGAACGATGAGAATGGTTTAGGTTCCTCTTGATAGCTTCGTTTAGCCCTTTCGGCATGTCTTCGTTTCATCAGTTTCATGGCCCAATTGGTATATCTAGCGGTAAGTGAAAAGTAACCGCCATTTCCATAGCAAACTTCCTAGTAAAGCAACGAACGCAAAGAAGTCTCTCTGGTTTTTCAACGGTCGGCACGACGTAGGCTTATTCTCGGACCCAGTCAAGGCAGGGTTCGAGACCGTTTATATATTATTCGCTACTTTTGAGCCCCCCAATGACTGGGTCAATTGAAAACGGTTTGCTCGATAATTGCTCATTTGGACATCTCACTTAAGCGTCGCAACTTTGTTGTATGTAGTTTCGGCATTGCAAACGCGCGGGGCCAGCGACAAGAGGAGCTCAACGGAGTTCAGATCGATAGCTTTGATGGTCGGAATGCCCTTTTTCGTCGTCTTTGTCGTGTCGAGCACGACGCAGCACCTTCACCGACGGTCGGCTGAGGATCTCGGATTTCTCACGCCATGCTCCCGCAACGGTTCGAAGCTCATCTGCTTCCGCTAGGTGTATGGAGCAGTTTTTGATGGCAATTATTGGGTTTAGGGTGAATTCTAGCGGTGTTTTAACGAGCCTGGTACACGAGAGATGGGACGTAGATTTGGGAAGCATCTTGAGGTAATTGGTTGAGTATGTTGTTTCGCTCCGTATTGCCCATGGCATGGATAGCGATTTGAAAGCTGACACACGCGAGTCAACGGGTAGATCCGGCTGCTGCTGTCGCTGCTTTCGGACGATTGCTCTTCCGCTGATTAAATGAGCGATTATCGCACCGGTAGTGTTTTGGGACATTTGGGACACGGATCAACCGGATTACGTAATTGGTCATTTTCGACAGTGTCCGGTGTAAGTTGCTTACTTTGTATAGATATGTTTGCATTTGAAATGGGTTATCCAAACATCAGGACAGATTGCTTTACTACTTTCCTAACGGTAGGTTAGCAATTTACTTAGGCAGGTGGTGGAAAAACACATTTGTTATTTGATTGCTATTTGATACTCATTTTTCCGCGTTGGTAGCTTTGAATTGTTCAAAACGTGCAGAATATCGGCTTCTATTATCTATCATTGTAATGAGGTTGCAACTATGAGTCTTTTAATCCGTTTTGTCCCACTACCACTTTGACGTGTGCATGCAAGCAATTTGCTCCCACTAAGTGTGTGCGTATCAACGAAAGAAAGATCCATCGAAGCGAGGTGTGAATTTTAACTGCAACGCGCGTTGAGTCGGTTACGCTTCAAAGCGTATGGAGAAGTGGTCTTCGTTACGGAAAGATCATGTTTGCATCGAATATGTGTATACCAGCCTGTTTCGTCAAATCGAATGTATAGCCAATATGCATTTTGTGCAATCTAAGCAAAAGGATTTGCTAATGCAGTACGAAATTGAGCAACAACGATTTTAGCGATTTGTATGCGATAAAATAATATGATAAAGTATTGCACTGCTAGCGTAAAAGACAGGTGTAGCGTGCGATGCACAATTATGGTTGCCTGCTGTTGTAAAAAGAACCAAGCGAAAGCCGCGACATTTCGCGAGACTTTTATATATTTTCGTCAGTCCAGTAAATAAAGGTGCCTTTCTCTTCGTTACATCACGAAACATGTTGGCAATGTTTGGGAAGAGTGCAAAATAATCATCTTCGTCGCCTTTCCTGTTCTGTAAGCGAAGATGGCCCGGTGGTGAGCGGTTGTTTAGCGTGCGGTTGTTTTGATACATACAATGCAGGTAGTGGAGGATTTTGACGGAGGGTCTGACTTTCGCAAGCAACCGCACTGAGTTTTACATCTACGACTATATTTTTTAGTTGAGGCAAAACTTCCTCGTTCGCAACCAGCGTCGGACATGTCTTTTCGACTTCATTCAACGCCGGTGCTTAGATTCGGAACGATGAAACACACCGGATAAGCGGAAAAGTCGTCCGAAAATTGGATCATCACGGAACCTGGACCACAGCGCACGCTGGGATGAGATCAGAGTGCGTCGCTGTGTGGCTCACACTCGGCTGTTATTGTATGAACCCGTACCCGGCTTTGCGAGGGGTACACCTTTCTTGTGGTTTCATTTCCTAGCATGCGAACCGGTCGAGACCGAATTCGCAAGCTACGGTGCGGCGATAACAACATTCACCTAGTGACGGTCGCGTTCACCCGCTGCGAGATGATCACGATACTAATTAACATTTTGAGAAAAAAGTGAGAAGGGAAAAACCCCCGGAAGACGGTTAAGAGTGGCAACAAAAATGCAACAGACACAACAAAAAAGGGGAAGTGAGCGCGATTGCGCTTCGAGGGAACCCGATTGCAAATGTTAGGCGGGTGCCAGCTGGGGGCATTCGTGTGCAGGTCTGCGATGGTATGGTTTCGATAAACAATGCGGAAAGGGTGAACCATTAGTACGTAGATCAAATCAAGATTTCATACGTAGGTAAGCAGGTGCCAGTAGTTGGTGCTACATTGGGACCGTTTGCGGCGCATTGGGAGCGTTTACATCATCAGTAGTGTATGGGATAGGGCACGACTCGTTACGTTTCTGGTTATGATTTTAATGTGTTGCACCGGACCTCTGTGCAGCCTCTGTGCTTCTTAATGAACAATTAATCTTTGTTTGAAAATGTTGCATTCAACGAATCTGGTTTTAGACATGTTATCATTCAATTATCCAACGTTTAATGAGTAAAACGTTAAAACATGCCTGAATTTGTAAAAGTTGTTCTGCTTATCAAAAACGAAGATGCATTTGATTATTGGAGACAAATCATTTCAAATATTGAATTATGATCATCAATTATGTTATTATTTCAATATATAATATTTCTTGCATTGTTTCAGTGGACAGCCAGTCACTAAATCATCGGATTTCTCATTAATATATATCATTTTTCTGGTATAAATTACCTCCAAATGCCAAGCAGGACAAACTGCGGCATACTTAGAAAACCGACATTTCAATTCATACAATAGCTCATATACAAATATATATATTTTTATAAATGTCTGCTTTCCTATTTTTAGTCATTCCAACCGACGTTCAGTCATGAAGCAGGTAAGATTACCTCCATAACAAAGCCACAGTTAAACTGCCAAAGATCGGACAGTTTAGAGTGCAAGGGCAGACAGGGTAGCCAATAAATTGTTCCACTGAATGCAACGCGCCAGCCATGCCGTCGTCGCTATTGGGCGTTGGGCTGCCCGTGCGGTGCGGTGAATGGAATGCTAATTAAAATAGCTAAGATCGCGTGTCTAGAATGGGCGATGGTTAAAATGCATCCCGAGAGAAGGATGATCTGTTGCGCGCGCTTTCTAAGCTCCCCTCTGCGTGTACGCCAGTGAGTGCGTTTAATTATTTTTTGTTCAAGCGGTACACTGCAATTGCTTAGCCATGAGGCGCTCTGCTCATTTGGCAAAATAAAAAGTCTCACGTGGCATGAATCGTGGCTCGGGAGCCCGAAAGAATCCAATCACACCCGGGGCTAGAGAGCGAGAGGAAGATGCGAGGCAATTAATTAGCTGGTACGATATCACTTTATCTGCAGTTAAGCGTAATGATGCGTAATTTTCGTATAGGTTTTGCGAGTTTATGTAAAGCTCGGGTGAAAAATCAGGCGTACGGAAAAGATTATAATTAACCGAAAGGGTGACTTGTGGCAACCGTCGGCAGGCGCTTATGGCAGGAATGTTTTTGTGAACGGATAGTCCGAGTTTAATTACGTGAAATGACGATGCAACGGTTACTTTTTTATTGCAGTACGTACAGTATATTCCGGTTGCACCTCGCAGCACGGATCATTTGCATGGCCGCGAGTTCGTTGTCTAGTCGGGAGCAAAACAATTAGCCACGATAACCATCGCGGGTAGTTTGATGGGGAGATTAGAGCATGTATCCGACTGATAATTTTTAATGACACAGAAGATGAGCTCATTGTTTGAGTAGTCTTACGCGATTAGATTAATTGGCGTAGGAATGGTAGTGGAAAGGTTTAGTGGACTTTTTTCAATTTTGCGTATTAATGCTTTTTGAAATGTGTGGTAATGTATGAAGCCGCTCGAGAGGGTTACCAACAGAAGACATTTGACGTGCAATTACCATAATGTAGTTCAGCAAATCGCATGCGATCTCCGAAACCGCAAATCGGTCCAACTACGTTCCATAATCGAACAACCGTTACCAGGACCGGGAACCGGTTATGAAGTAGCTTCCGATGTTTGCGTGTGCGTATCTTGTTTTATTTTTTTTATTTTTGACCGGTTCGAATCCACACTTTCGCTGGATAAACCTGCTTGTTCGTCCAAAAATTCCTGCCGGCGCGTGAGTCCCGGTGTTGGATGGGAAGAAAACGAAAGAGACGAAAAAATACTTCCCCAAAACTCGAGAGCATACGGTGGAACCGGAATCGTATCCACCTAAGCAACGTTCCAATGTCTCCGTTCAGGATGTGACCAGACACCGTTTGAGCGTAATAACCGCACGGCGCACAGATTATGCAATCTGGAAGTGATTCTTCCGGAAGGCACGACCTAGCATCCTGTTTATGCGACACAGACACTTGGTCCAAAGAATCAAACCTTCGGGGAGTGATGGCTTCCGATTGATCGCTTCGACATGATCGCAACACTTTTCCATCCGCTCACTCTCGGTCTTTCGCTCTCTCGCACGAGTGTTTGGCCAAGCCATGGCGATCCACCGATGGGACGCAGACGTCTGCTGGAAAGCAGCACCCGGCAATGTGCATAACAGTGTGGCAAGTGGCAAATGAAAAACTTTTACTTTCAGGTTTCCGTAAAGCTTTTTGTTTTTACACTTTTATTATATACTGGTCGGAGGCTCTGCTTCGAGGGGAAACGGGAAAAAATAAAGCTTCAACCAGTTAGCTCCGAGCTCTGGTCCTGCTACACGGAACGCTTCATGGTGGATCGAACTAGCGCAGCGATGAAGCCACTAACTAATCGCTAAACGTTGCAATTATTTTACGATCCAACCAGTCAGCCATCTAGGCAGGCTGTTGTGCATTTTCCTTTTCGTAGCCGGAATGCATCACGATGCAGGAGATGAATTTGTTTTTTTTTTTTAAATTCCGGGAGCAAATGTGTGTCTGTGCGTTCAAGCGAGCGGTTTGTTGTTAAATACGTTTCAAATGCGCACGTTGATTGACGGCTATGCACTGTGGTACGTGGCATAATGTGTCATTTAGCGAAAAATCGAACGGATGGTCGTTTGCGACCAGGAAAAGATTCGTGCAAAGACTGCCAAAGATGCTCCGCGTATATGCATATATGCTCGTGACTTACATCGGCACTTGAACGACGCTATAATGTCTTATCCAACCGGTTAATAAGCACGGAATGAGGAAGCAGCACACACACACCCATACTCGCTATTGCACCTCGGGCACCGGAAATGTACGGGAGGGTGGAAGGGGAAGTAATTGTGTCTGTCAGCGACCACCGAAGTAAATGGCGTCGTATCGCGGAAGGATCAAACGCGAGAGAATCAGGTTGGTCGAAATGAAACATTTACTTTTACTTTACTGCTTCTGAATGGGGGTGCCATGTGTATTTTTGACATGAAGTGAATATTATTTTGGTACAAAAATACTACAAATTCAAAAGTACAAAATTAAATAATTTTGTAATAGGAAAAATTGATATATTTGTTTCGTATTTGTATCGTATTTGTGTGCTATCGTTGAAAATTATTGTAAAATATGTTCCACATGAGAGCTCGGTAGTGCAGTAAAAGATAGCAAACTCTTTAAGGCTGGACATGCTGAAGATGGACGTTTCATTTTTACGGATGCCCTTCAACGAAATCGAAAGCGAGCGATAATCAACTTCCGCCCAAGATGTAGCGGCTAATTTCACTTTTCTCATTAATTTATACAACATTTCCCGCGATTTTTTTGCGCGTCCAATACTGCACGAACTGTTGTAAACTGTCTGTAATGGTTTGGCCCGAGCTAGTAACTACCGTTTCGTGAGTTTTCTCGCTACGAGGGGGAGCCGATTGTGTGTAAATTTCGAGGAATCTGTTCGTCCATCTTACGCCCGCCATCGGTCGCCAATTATCACTCGATTTTGATGTTCTGCTTCGTGCGGCCACCATGGGATGGAGTTGGTAGAGAAAATATAATAAAAAACAGCGAAAAGGAAAACAAGCAGTGCTAACCCAAAGAGCCGAAGCGTAGCGTGCGTAGGCAAAATCGAATAATTCGTTCACTTGATCGAGTTTTACTATGTTTTTCATGCTGCGGCGAGGTGCGTCCGCAATAAGAGAGTTTCGGCTGTTTTTCTTCTCCCATTTCTAGTGTTTTGGTTGACTGAGTGATGGGTGTTGGCAATTTTTTGTTTCTTCTCGCGGCGCGCGCTACACCATGATCGAGAGAAATCCAGGTTATGGTTGTAAATTAAACAATTGGGCAGAAACTATCGCTGCGAGCGAGAGAGAAAAAGCTAACCTTCTCCAAGGTACATTATAAAAATGATCTACGCGAATTCCGCGCGATCAAGTCGGTTTGGTTTGATTCAAGCATTTGCTCGGCGCAACAAACGTTTCACCTACCTACATGATGGATACAAAAACAAGCGCCATTAGCATGTTGAAGCTGGTCAGTGAGGCATTGCAGAACCGTATGACCGATGTGCTGTTGGGATTGTTGTACAGTTTTCACTCCATCTGCTTCCAGTCGACTCACATGCAAACATACGGATTGGAGAGCCCACGTGAGGGAAGGCTTTTGAACGAGCTTCCGCGGCATGCGCGATCGATCGGATCGGATGCTTTGGGCCGTGAAAGTAAAAGTTGTTTGCTTTTGGGCCATTCGTCTGTCTTCTGGCGCGTTCGCTTTCCCGCCTAGGTGGCTGCTCTGGGGCTTGGAGCTCCAGGAGGGCATTCCTCGCAGGCGAATTGTTTTCCGATGATGGGTTGAATTTGTTGTGTTTTTTTTTTCTTTGCCAACGCTCTTGTTGCTGAGCATTACGGCCGGCCCGCAAGTCTTGAACGATGGCAATTATCGATCGCAACGATCGTAGAAGGTGCCCTTGACAGAACGTTTGGAGATTGCGATGGTTGCCCTCCCAAGGCACAATCGGAGGCAGGACTGGTGCGGCCGCACAGGAACACAGCGATTACGGTTGGGCGGCTCGTCCAATAAGCATATCGTTTAGGGCTCTGATTTTCTCACAAATCGCCCAATCGGAAATGGCCCCCAAATTCGTGGGAAGCAGCGTTTGATGGTGCGATTGATGGCAAGGTAAGGGCTCTTTTGCGTGGGATGTGAAGAATTCAACTGACAAAAAAGCCTCCAGAATTAATGGAATCAGATTTGTAAGCACTTTTGTAAATTGATGTATCAAACATCATTGTAGTTTGAGAACGTGAATATTGCTGAGAATTTGAAAGTTGTTTGTCTTGAATTTCATTCTTTTCAAAAAAGTTTTTCTTCTTGACTTCGACAGTTTCAAGAGATGGATATATCATTGAATATTCAGCATAAGCCATCAATTGTTAAGTA
Organism: Anopheles cracens; assembly: GCA_002091845.1. NCBI lineage: Eukaryota > Metazoa > Arthropoda > Insecta > Diptera > Culicidae > Anopheles > Anopheles cracens. The sequence continues at coordinate 19,477 of KZ068335.1, read as the reverse complement.
CAAATCGAAACTTTGCATGTGACAAACACAAACACACATCAATTTGTTTCCATGGCCCATGGCTTAACCTTTTGGGGCATACACTAAAACACGATATTTGCTACCTCTTCAAATCAGCGGTTTCAATCGTCCGCGGTTGCCATTTAAATAAAAAAAAAACACGCACACACATTACTGACCATACCCAAATGCCATCAGTATACGCACCAACAGTCGCGCTTAGCTTGCCTATCTTCTGCTCCCTAGGCGGCTCGTTGACAGGTTCGTCGCTTGATGTCACCGTGGAGTCTTTCGCTTGGGTGATTTGCGTATAATTTCGCTTCTGACGCTCTGACATAGAGAGATGGAAGTCGTAGAAGTAGTCACGTTTGGAAGTGTAAGAAAGAGGGGATCGGTGTGGGGCATTCCGCGAGGCACTCGAGTCGGTCAGGCTTGTGATCATAATTTACGGTTTTATTGACCAACACGCACCATAAGCGTCCGTAAAATGGAGGGGGTTGTGTGTAGACGATTCTTATAGCGATGGTCGTGCCATTGATTGTGGAATGGCATGGGACGGGGAATGGAATGTGTTTCTAGCGATAGGATGAGAGATGAGTATCACCAAATTATCGGCCTTCTTTGCGGAATGCACAGCTTCGAAACGGCTAATGAACAGATAATGGGCATTTTTTTATGGCTGTAGCGATCGCAACGAGCTTGACTGCTTCGTATCGCCACCAGCCCCCGTCACT
>KZ068335.1:0-18733 GCA_002091845.1 Anopheles cracens | reverse complement strand
CGCAGCCATTCCTGCCATAAGCGCCTGCCGACGGTTGCCACAAGTCACCCTTTCGGTTAATTATAATCTTTTCCGTACGCCTGATTTTTCATCCGAGCTTTACATAAACTCGCAAAACCTATACGAAAATTACGCATCATTACGCTTAACTGCAGATAAAGTGATATCGTACCAGCTAATTAATTGCCTCGCATCTTCCTCTCGCTCTCTAGCCCCGGGTGTGATTGGATTCTTTCGGGCTCCCGAGCCACGATTCATGCCACGTGAGACTTTTTATTTTGCCAAATGAGCAGAGCGCCTCATGGCTAAGCAATTGCAGTGTACCGCTTGAACAAAAAATAATTAAACGCACTCACTGGCGTACACGCAGAGGGGAGCTTAGAAAGCGCGCGCAACAGATCATCCTTCTCTCGGGATGCATTTTAACCATCGCCCATTCTAGACACGCGATCTTAGCTATTTTAATTAGCATTCCATTCACCGCACCGCACGGGCAGCCCAACGCCCAATAGCGACGACGGCATGGCTGGCGCGTTGCATTCAGTGGAACAATTTATTGGCTACCCTGTCTGCCCTTGCACTCTAAACTGTCCGATCTTTGGCAGTTTAACTGTGGCTTTGTTATGGAGGTAATCTTACCTGCTTCATGACTGAACGTCGGTTGGAATGACTAAAAATAGGAAAGCAGACATTTATAAAAATATATATATTTGTATATGAGCTATTGTATGAATTGAAATGTCGGTTTTCTAAGTATGCCGCAGTTTGTCCTGCTTGGCATTTGGAGGTAATTTATACCAGAAAAATGATATATATTAATGAGAAATCCGATGATTTAGTGACTGGCTGTCCACTGAAACAATGCAAGAAATATTATATATTGAAATAATAACATAATTGATGATCATAATTCAATATTTGAAATGATTTGTCTCCAATAATCAAATGCATCTTCGTTTTTGATAAGCAGAACAACTTTTACAAATTCAGGCATGTTTTAACGTTTTACTCATTAAACGTTGGATAATTGAATGATAACATGTCTAAAACCAGATTCGTTGAATGCAACATTTTCAAACAAAGATTAATTGTTCATTAAGAAGCACAGAGGCTGCACAGAGGTCCGGTGCAACACATTAAAATCATAACCAGAAACGTAACGAGTCGTGCCCTATCCCATACACTACTGATGATGTAAACGCTCCCAATGCGCCGCAAACGGTCCCAATGTAGCACCAACTACTGGCACCTGCTTACCTACGTATGAAATCTTGATTTGATCTACGTACTAATGGTTCACCCTTTCCGCATTGTTTATCGAAACCATACCATCGCAGACCTGCACACGAATGCCCCCAGCTGGCACCCGCCTAACATTTGCAATCGGGTTCCCTCGAAGCGCAATCGCGCTCACTTCCCCTTTTTTGTTGTGTCTGTTGCATTTTTGTTGCCACTCTTAACCGTCTTCCGGGGGTTTTTCCCTTCTCACTTTTTTCTCAAAATGTTAATTAGTATCGTGATCATCTCGCAGCGGGTGAACGCGACCGTCACTAGGTGAATGTTGTTATCGCCGCACCGTAGCTTGCGAATTCGGTCTCGACCGGTTCGCATGCTAGGAAATGAAACCACAAGAAAGGTGTACCCCTCGCAAAGCCGGGTACGGGTTCATACAATAACAGCCGAGTGTGAGCCACACAGCGACGCACTCTGATCTCATCCCAGCGTGCGCTGTGGTCCAGGTTCCGTGATGATCCAATTTTCGGACGACTTTTCCGCTTATCCGGTGTGTTTCATCGTTCCGAATCTAAGCACCGGCGTTGAATGAAGTCGAAAAGACATGTCCGACGCTGGTTGCGAACGAGGAAGTTTTGCCTCAACTAAAAAATATAGTCGTAGATGTAAAACTCAGTGCGGTTGCTTGCGAAAGTCAGACCCTCCGTCAAAATCCTCCACTACCTGCATGGTATGTATCAAAACAACCGCACGCTAAACAACCGCTCACCACCGGGCCATCTTCGCTCACAGAACAGGAAAGGCGACGAAGATGATTATTTTGCACTCTTCCCAAACATTGCCAACATGTTTCGTGATGTAACGAAGAGAAAGGCACCTTTATTTACTGGACTGACGAAAATATATAAAAGTCTCGCGAAATGTCGCGGCTTTCGCTTGGTTCTTTTTACAACAGCAGGCAACCATAATTGTGCATCGCACGCTACACCTGTCTTTTACGCTAGCAGTGCAATACTTTATCATATTATTTTGTTGCGCAATATCGCATACAAATCGCTAAAATCGTTGTTGCTCAATTTCGTACTGCATTAGCAAATCCTTTTGCTTAGATTGCACAAAATGCATATTGGCTATACATTCGATTTGACGAAACAGGCTGGTATACACATATTCGATGCAAACATGATCTTTCCGTAACGAAGACCACTTCTCCATACGCTTTGAAGCGTAACCGACTCAACGCGCGTTGCAGTTAAAATTCACACCTCGCTTCGATGGATCTTTCTTTCGTTGATACGCACACACTTAGTGGGAGCAAATTGCTTGCATGCACACGTTGAAGTGGGACAAAACGGATTAAAAGACTCATAGTTGCAACCTCATTACAATGATAGATAATAGAAGCCGATATTCTGCACGTTTTGAACAATTCAAAGCTACCAACGCGGAAAAATGAGTATCAAATAGCAATCAAATAACAAATGTGTTTTGCCACCACCTGCCTAAGTAAATTGCTAACCTACCGTTAGGAAAGTAGTAAAGCAGGCTGTCCTGATGTTTGGATAACCCATTTCAAGTGCAAACATATCTATACAAAGTAAGCAACTTACACCGGACACTGTCGAAAATGATCAATTACGTAATCCGGTTGATCCGTGTCCCAAATGTCCCAAAACACTACCGGTGCGATAATCGCTCATTTAATCAGCGGAAGAGCAATCGTCCGAAAGCAGCGACAGCAGCAGCCGGATCTACCCGTTGACTCGCGTGTGTCAGCTTTCAAATCGCTATCCATGCCATGGGCAATACGGAGCGAAACAACATACTCAACCAATTACCTCAAGATGCTTCCCAAATCTACGTCCCATCTCTCGTGTACCAGGCTCGTTAAAACACCGCTAGAATTCACCCTAAACCCAATAATTGCCATCAAAAACTGCTCCATACACCTAGCGGAAGCAGATGAGCTTCGAACCGTTGCGGGAGCATGGCGTGAGAAATCCGAGATCCTCAGCCGACCGTCGGTGAAGGTGCTGCGTCGTGCTCGACACGACAAAGACGACGAAAAAGGGCATTCCGACCATCAAAGCTATCGATCTGAACTCCGTTGAGCTCCTCTTGTCGCTGGCCCCGCGCGTTTGCAATGCCGAAACTACATACAACAAAGTTGCGACGCTTAAGTGAGATGTCCAAATGAGCAATTATCGAGCAAACCGTTTTCAATTGACCCAGTCATTGGGGGGCTCAAAAGTAGTGAATAATATATAAACGGTCTCGAACCCTGCCTGGACTGGGTCCGAGAATAAGCCTACGTCGTGCCGACCGTTGAAAAACCAGAGAGACTTCTTTGCGTTCGTTGCTTTACTAGGAAGTTTGCTATGGAAATGGCGGTTACTTTTCACTTACCGCTAGATATACCAATTGGGCCATGAAACTGATGAAACGAAGACATGCCGAAAGGGCTAAACGAAGCTATCAAGAGGAACCTAAACCATTCTCATCGTTGTAACGGAACAAGAATGCACTCGAGAGAATCAGGTCCAGAGCTGAGCAAGTAGGAAGCGCGGACATTCATAGATGGTTCTGTACGGCAACAGGCTATCCGTTAGGATGCTCTAGGTACAGCCGCTAATGCTACTTTGCAGCTCAAATCTGGAACCGTATCGAATCGAACCGAATCGAACCGGCAATCTCGATAGAGTTCTTGTGCTTATGATGACACTCTGTAAAAGCATGAGCAGATACCAGCATGCATGCAACTAAATGCAGACGACACCACCTAGTCGCAACAAGACTAGACTACCGGCGTTGAACCAGCCTCAAGATTGTTATACAGTGAAGATGCGCTCTATCTTCCGCTTACTTTTCCGCGGCCACAAGCGTAAGACAGGGCATGGCTCACCAGGGACCATGATAATCATAATACGAGACGACGATCCAATACCGCGCGATAGCGACGGAACGGGAAACAGTGCCTCGCTGTTCATTATATTCGTCAACGATCGGAAGCAGTCAGCGAAGCGGGGCTGAGGATAAAATTTAATTACAATCGGTTATGGAATCACGACAATTTATTTCCTACTCTCCGACGTGTTGCAACATTAGCAAGGTATGTGCATGCAAGTAAACTGCAGGAGCTGGGCAACAAAGAAAGCATCACCCCATGTCCCCGAGGTGGGAGTATATGAGCAATAAATTTATTCTATGTACCGTTAAGTCTGTGCCGTGACGCTACCGAGCGTCCTCATATCCCGGTCACAGCAACGGCATGGCACTAATTTGACTTGGCCTGTTAGCCCGGCGTCGAGGCTTTGGCTTGGACTGTACCATTCGATCCTGGCGAACTTTGTTACGAAACATTTCAGTGGTGCAGAATAATGATCACAAATACACACACACATACCAAAAGTGGATAATTTTCCCTAGCCGGTACTCAGATATTTCAATTCATATCTCAGTTCACTTATTTTTAAATCTTGCTTAACATCATTGCTCAATAGACTAAGTATTAATAACAAAGCAATAACCATTTTTATTCAAGTCCATACAAGTCTATGAATTGAAAACATAGCATAGAAGTATTTCCTAATGATTCTAATATAATTTATCTTTCCTGATGTTTTAAGATTAAGCATATGTTTCGTTTGATTTTTTAATTCTATTATAATAATATTGTGAATCATCTATAAGTATACGACTATGCTAATAGAATACAACAATCTAAATTAATGAGTTGACGCGCTATATAAGAAGAAAATATCAACAGTTCAAAATCCAAACATAACGACTACCTGCCTTCCCAAACGGTCGTACGGGAAAAACGGTGTTCTGTTAAATAAATCACAGTTCATTAAAATAATTCAATAATTTTATCACTCATTCATCCGACATCAGCCAATATCGGACTGCAAAACTACCAGTACCGTTTCATTTCGCTAACGACCCTAACTGGGCATACAATGTTGACTCTTGAAGCTAAGACCAGCACGAGATAATAATCTAACAAAGATTTGTTCGTGCAAAATGTCGGCTGGACGGCCAACGCTTCGAACCAAACTTCCCACCCAAGGCACGGAGGATGACTTTCGGGTGTAGGAACCATCTAAAAGCAATACCGTTTCCGCCAGCAACCAGCGATGGTCGAACTTTTTTGCTTTATTTAACGATTGTTCTAATTCTCTTTTTTATTCTAATTCCTCTTCTGTGTCTCGATTTGGTTATTCTTCATGTGTCTTTTTATCATAGCTAGATGACCTGTCGAAAGTCCCGGTTTCATAGCTTAATAGTCATATTTTTCACCATCTTACTGTTTTCCAAGAAACTCGTGTTCAGCCGTTTAATTCGAAACATTCGAATCGAAATCATCCATTCAACGCCGTTCATTAACGTTTGACTCGAGTGATATAAATCAACATGCAACATAAATCAACATTTAGTCTATACACTATTCTCATGTTTGTTTTAGCAAATAAATCTTTCCTCCTCTGAACCCATCAAATTAATTAAATGTATGCAACTATCACATCACAGGATTCTTGAGAAAAAAAAATTGCTAATGTTATTTACTTTTACATTTCTACATTTCTTTTGTTATTTGTAACAAACTTCAATGAACATCACAAAATAAACATTTAAACTCTCTTTGACATGTGTAATCAATGAGTAATAATTCATATTTTATATGATACCCTATTTGGTTAGCTGAAAATGTATTTAAAAAAACTAAAAGGCCTAGATACTTAAAATTCTGCGAAAAGCACTGGAAAGCATCAATAATCAAAAAGTACTCCTAGCATTATTGGACCTCTGTGCAGGCGGCCTATTCTACCTCGCAAAACAAGTTACATAAGATCATAGAATCTAGCTCTCCCATTTCGTCTTAAACAATAAACTAATTATGTTTTGGTAGAATCTTTCCGCTCTCCGTCAACACATTGCCACTAAATGAGGTTTGAATAACGAATGTAGCCTTTGATTGAGAAAGGCGAATTGCGTCGCACAACACACTCATTAGAATCTCTTCCGGCAAACTCCGCTCCGCTAATCTTGGATCACCCGCGGGGTTTCCCGACGCTGGGAGAGCCTTGCGAAGATGGTCCAGAGAGAAAGAGACGATAGAATAATCCACTGTGAAATTAAGCGGATTTTAAACCATTTTCGTTAAGACGCACGACCTCGCCCTCTCAAGGGCAACCGCGGCGTCAGCGCTCCGGAGTGGATTCGACATATCTAGTAGTGATATCCATCTCTCTCACCGAGGACGACTTCGATATCTTTGTATAAATCAAGACACCAAACAATAACAAAGGGCACCTTCTACACATAACGCTTACTCTCGTTCGTTCTACTCGCTAATAGTGGGTTTGCTTTTTGTCTGTACGCATTCTCCGGTGCTGTTGAATGGTCATCAAATCTACTTTCGACAGATTTGCCGGATCATTGAACCCGGCCACATCGCATCGATCTGCCCTGTTTTGCGCGTTGGTAAATTCTGGCTAAGCCCCATGCCTGCTTGAAACATGATCTCGCAGTGACGCCGTCTCCGACGCAAGAATCCACTCGAAAATCAATCCACCATGAAGAACACCCAGCAAGTGACCAGCAATCTGACCGATCCAAATTTTCCCCAAGGGTCAGAGCCGGGGCGCCAACGATTGCGATTTCGAGCCCGGTTCCGCTCGGTTAGCTGGCTCCATTCGCGTCCCACGATATGCCAGTGCCCATCGTTGAAGCACTGGCACCGAGCGAGCTAACAAACAAAACAAAGCATAATAGCAACGAGAAACAGCAAACCAAAACACTTTCAATTTGCAACGCCATGGCAATTGCTGACTTCCTCATTCTTGGCGCCAGACACCAGTTCAATATCCGGATCAACGATGTTTTCCAAGCGTCCACATTCACTTGGGGCCTGTCAGCGGACTCGTTCAAACAAGTGTACTCGGCAGTTGAACCGTAGGTTGTTTTCCGGTTAAATAGAGAAATCAATTACAGGTTAATTGAAAGCAAAGTTGCGCATTCGCACAATTCCACCCGCTTGTTCAACATCCATCGGACACGAAGCCTTTTCGTAGCACCTGCCAAGTTCTACAGCATACCACAACTTCACTGGAATCATTTCGAAACTATCCCTCGGTCATATTTGATACAACACATCGCATCACTAGCTTCGTGAACAATCATCATCATTAACAATTAGTTCTATTACCAAAATTGCAACCCAGACGCAAATCTGCGATTACCCAACGCGCTTGTTCAACATCCATCGGACACGAAGCCTTTTCGTAGCACCTGCCAAGTTCTACAGCATACCACAACTTCACTGGAATCATTTCGAAACTATCCCTCGGTCATATTTGATACAACACATCGCATCACTAGCTTCGTGAACAATCATCATCATTAACAATTAGTTCTATTACCAAAATTGCAACCCAGACGCAAATCTGCGATTACCCAACGCCCGTCCAATGACGGAAAACTCATTTAGCTTCGCGCAGTCTAAACGGCGACCGCCAATCGATGTGTCATAACGGACATCGTACGGCACACATGTGCCTTCGGTGCGACCCAGACCTACGGTGCCGTTACTTTGTAAATGTAATTAGATATATTTTGATTTCCCATGCGCCAGCGGACACACATGACGCAACGCTTCCAATGTCGCCCATCAACGGTGAACCGGCCTTCACCGTTCTTCATCTCCTCCAGTTGAGGATGTTCTTCTCATGCCTCTGCCCATGCGCTACGCACTGTTGCGGCCATGCGCACGACAACATCCTTTCGACAACAAAAACAATTTCGATTGATCCGGCCACGTTTGTGTTGGCTGCATCCACTACTCTATGGTACCATTTTACGATCCGTTTCCAGTCGCTCTTTCCCACGTATGCCGAACCTCAGGCGAATGATTCTTTTGCTGCGTTTGGTCAAATTGGATTGCAAAACTTCTCCGTGTACGACATTGCACTCAATGTTACTGAAGGTATACCCGCCAAAATTATTGCACCAACCAACAGCTACAGAGCTACTAACTACCCAAACGGACAACGCACTATTCAATTTCTTTCATTTAGCAAAAAAAAGACTTGGCGAAACCGACGAACTAAAGGTGATATAACAGGTAAAACCTCCGTGCGGCTGCTGGTACCGTGTTTAACGATTTGCTGCGCATAAATGATTAACTGACCTCGAACAAAAAGTGAAGCTCTCTCGGACATGTGGCTTGCTACGTAAAGTTTGGGATAATTTTTCACCCGTGTTTTTATCCTTGTCAAATTTAATTAACTGATACATGTTTTTTCTCTTCTTCTCTTTTCATGCATTGCACTTTGCCGCACATCTCGCAAACAGGTAAGCGGTTGTACAATTTCAATGTCAATTTCCAGCAAAGACGACCTTCAAACTAATCGATTGTAGGTATAACTTAGAGTGCGATATGGCAACGTACCGTACGTTAGTGTCAGTTTTTCCTTCCGAAGATTTATTGTTCGTCATCCCTACATATACATTGATTACTTCAAGGTCACGGTAGCATACCCACCGCCGTGACCTATGAGCATAGAGCCAAACGCACACAAATATCAGCATATTACCTGTGGCCACTAAATATGGTTTGAACGAATATTTCTCTCTCATTCACCAGTTAGTACGGCTACTACTGCTTTGCTCTTCATTTAACCGATGCCAATTGATTATTAATACCTTCGTCAAGGCGTCGAACAACCCTCCCTGGAAAGCCATGGGAAACAAACGATTACAGAGAGCTCGTCATGAAATTGTACTCCTTCCTGCAGACGTGCCGTAATGAACGTATAATTTTCAATTCGTACTATTCTCGTCAGCCAAATGCTCGGATGCGTGATCACAATTCTCGACACGGTTTGAAAGCGAAGCGCCAAGGCACTGCTCATTGCGAGAAGCGTGGTTCACGCGTACGACCCCATCAACGCCCGGTGAAACGTCAGTCTGGCAGTGAAAGTTTTAACATTTTCCCACATCTTTGCCACGCCACGAAATGAAAAATAAAGGTGATACATATACATAAAACTCTTTCTGCGCACTTTCTTTCATCTGCGTAGTCTGCGTGGCTATGCTAATAGAATACAACAATCTAAATTAATGAGTTGACGCGCTATATAAGAAGAAAATATCAACAGTTCAAAATCCAAACATAACGACTACCTGCCTTCCCAAACGGTCGTACGGGAAAAACGGTGTTCTGTTAAATAAATCACAGTTCATTAAAATAATTCAATAATTTTATCACTCATTCATCCGACATCAGCCAATGTCGGACTGCAAAACTACCAGTACCGTTTCATTTCGCTAACGACCCTAACTGGGCATACAATGTTGACTCTTGAAGCTAAGACCAGCACGAGATAATAATCTAACAAAGATTTGTTCGTGCAAAATGTCGGCTGGACGGCCAACGCTTCGAACCAAACTTCCCACCCAAGGCACGGAGGATGACTTTCGGGTGTAGGAACCATCTAAAAGCAATACCGTTTCCGCCAGCAACCAGCGATGGTCGAACTTTTTTGCTTTATTTAACGATTGTTCTAATTCTCTTTTTTATTCTAATTCCTCTTCTGTGTCTCGATTTGGTTATTCTTCATGTGTCTTTTTATCATAGCTAGATGACCTGTCGAAAGTCCCGGTTTCATAGCTTAATAGTCATATTTTTCACCATCTTACTGTTTTCCAAGAAACTCGTGTTCAGCCGTTTAATTCGAAACATTCGAATCGAAATCATCCATTCAACGCCGTTCATTAACGTTTGACTCGAGTGATATAAATCAACATGCAACATAAATCAACATTTAGTCTATACACTATTCTCATGTTTGTTTTAGCAAATAAATCTTTCCTCCTCTGAACCCATCAAATTAATTAAATGTATGCAACTATCACATCACAGGATTCTTGTGAAAAAAAAATTGCTAATGTTACTTACTTTTACATTTCTACATTTCTTTTGTTATTTGTAACAAACTTCAATGAACATCACAAAATAAACATTTAAACTCTCTTTGACATGTGTAATCAATGAGTAATAATTCATATTTTATATGATACCCTATTTGGTTAGCTGAAAATGTATTTAAAAAAACTAAAAGGCCTAGATACTTAAAATTCTGCGAAAAGCACTGGAAAGCATCAATAATCAAAAAGTACTCCTAGCATTATTGGACCTCTGTGCAGGCGGCCTATTCTACCTCGCAAAACAAGTTACATAAGATCATAGAATCTAGCTCTCCCATTTCGTCTTAAACAATAAACTAATTATGTTTTGGTAGAATCTTTCCGCTCTCCGTCAACACATTGCCACTAAATGAGGTTTGAATAACGAATGTAGCCTTTGATTGAGAAAGGCGAATTGCGTCGCACAACACACTCATTAGAATCTCTTCCGGCAAACTCCGCTCCGCTAATCTTGGATCACCCGCGGGGTTTCCCGACGCTGGGAGAGCCTTGCGAAGATGGTCCAGAGAGAAAGAGACGATAGAATAATCCACTGTGAAATTAAGCGGATTTTAAACCATTTTCGTTAAGACGCACGACCTCGCCCTCTCAAGGGCAACCGCGGCGTCAGCGCTCCGGAGTGGATTCGACATATCTAGTAGTGATATCCATCTCTCTCACCGAGGACGACTTCGATATCTTTGTATAAATCAAGACACCAAACAATAACAAAGGGCACCTTCTACACATAACGCTTACTCTCGTTCGTTCTACTCGCTAATAGTGGGTTTGCTTTTTGTCTGTACGCATTCTCCGGTGCTGTTGAATGGTCATCAAATCTACTTTCGACAGATTTGCCGGATCATTGAACCCGGCCACATCGCATCGATCTGCCCTGTTTTGCGCGTTGGTAAATTCTGGCTAAGCCCCATGCCTGCTTGAAACATGATCTCGCAGTGACGCCGTCTCCGACGCAAGAATCCACTCGAAAATCAATCCACCATGAAGAACACCCAGCAAGTGACCAGCAATCTGACCGATCCAAATTTTCCCCAAGGGTCAGAGCCGGGGCGCCAACGATTGCGATTTCGAGCCCGGTTCCGCTCGGTTAGCTGGCTCCATTCGCGTCCCACGATATGCCAGTGCCCATCGTTGAAGCACTGGCACCGAGCGAGCTAACAAACAAAACAAAGCATAATAGCAACGAGAAACAGCAAACCAAAACACTTTCAATTTGCAACGCCATGGCAATTGCTGACTTCCTCATTCTTGGCGCCAGACACCAGTTCAATATCCGGATCAACGATGTTTTCCAAGCGTCCACATTCACTTGGGGCCTGTCAGCGGACTCGTCCAAACAAGTGTACTCGGCAGTTGAACCGTAGGTTGTTTTCCGGTTAAATAGAGAAATCAATTACAGGTTAATTGAAAGCAAAGTTGCGCATTCGCACAATTCCACCCGCTTGTTCAACATCCATCGGACACGAAGCCTTTTCGTAGCACCTGCCAAGTTCTACAGCATACCACAACTTCACTGGAATCATTTCGAAACTATCCCTCGGTCATATTTGATACAACACATCGCATCACTAGCTTCGTGAACAATCATCATCATTAACAATTAGTTCTATTACCAAAATTGCAACCCAGACGCAAATCTGCGATTACCCAACGCCCGTCCAATGACGGAAAACTCATTTAGCTTCGCGCAGTCTAAACGGCGACCGCCAATCGATGTGTCATAACGGACATCGTACGGCACACATGTGCCTTCGGTGCGACCCAGACCTACGGTGCCGTTACTTTGTAAATGTAATTAGATATATTTTGATTTCCCATGCGCCAGCGGACACACATGACGCAACGCTTCCAATGTCGCCCATCAACGGTGAACCGGCCTTCACCGTTCTTCATCTCCTCCAGTTGAGGATGTTCTTCTCATGCCTCTGCCCATGCGCTACGCACTGTTGCGGCCATGCGCACGACAACATCCTTTCGACAACAAAAACAATTTCGATTGATCCGGCCACGTTTGTGTTGGCTGCATCCACTACTCTATGGTACCATTTTACGATCCGTTTCCAGTCGCTCTTTCCCACGTATGCCGAACCTCAGGCGAATGATTCTTTTGCCGCGTTTGGTCAAATTGGATTGCAAAACTTCTCCGTGTACGACATTGCACTCAATGTTACTGAAGGTATACCCGCCAAAATTATTGCACCAACCAACAGCTACAGAGCTACTAACTACCCAAACGGACAACGCACTATTCAATTTCTTTCGTTTAGCAAAAAAAAGACTTGGCGAAACCGACGAACTAAAGGTGATATAACAGGTAAAACCTCCGTGCGGCTGCTGGTACCGTGTTTAACGATTTGCTGCGCATAAATGATTAACTGACCTCGAACAAAAAGTGAAGCTCTCTCGGACATGTGGCTTGCTACGTAAAGTTTGGGATAATTTTTCACCCGTGTTTTTATCCTTGTCAAATTTAATTAACTGATACATGTTTTTTCTCTTCTTCTCTTTTCATGCATTGCACTTTGCCGCACATCTCGCAAACAGGTAAGCGGTTGTACAATTTCAATGTCAATTTCCAGCAAAGACGACCTTCAAACTAATCGATTGTAGGTATAACTTAGAGTGCGATATGGCAACGTACCGTACGTTAGTGTCAGTTTTTCCTTCCGAAGATTTATTGTTCGTCATCCCTACATATACATTGATTACTTCAAGGTCACGGTAGCATACCCACCGCCGTGACCTATGAGCATAGAGCCAAACGCACACAAATATCAGCATATTACCTGTGGCCACTAAATATGGTTTGAACGAATATTTCTCTCTCATTCACCAGTTAGTACGGCTACTACTGCTTTGCTCTTCATTTAACCGATGCCAATTGATTATTAATACCTCCGTCAAGGCGTCGAACAACCCTCCCTGGAAAGCCATGGGAAACAAACGATTACAGAGAGCTCGTCATGAAATTGTACTCCTTCCTGCAGACGTGCCGTAATGAACGTATAATTTTCAATTCGTACTATTCTCGTCAGCCAAATGCTCGGATGCGTGATCACAATTCTCGACACGGTTTGAAAGCGAAGCGCCAAGGCACTGCTCATTGCGAGAAGCGTGGTTCACGCGTACGACCCCATCAACGCCCGGTGAAACGTCAGTCTGGCAGTGAAAGTTTTAACATTTTCCCACATCTTTGCCACGCCACGAAATGAAAAATAAAGGTGATACATATACATAAAACTCTTTCTGCGCACTTTCTTTCATCTGCGTAGTCTGCGTGGTATACTCAAACGCTCGAAAAACTCGAAAGTTATAGCACAAAATTAGTAGCAATGGCAATCGTCGACCCATCAGCAGCTCTGCATTGGAAAGTGTACTTTGTTGGGCTGGAAAAATCATCACACTGCACTGCCGCTTGCACGACGCAACCATGGCAACCATTCTGACAATTGCTGCACCGTCGTCGAACGTTGGAACTTCTCATAAAATTCTCATTATTGTGCCGCTTGTGTACGGGTGGGCTCGTCTCCGAGGGTGATGCTCGACGGCAAGACGACAATGAAGAAGATGAAAAACGCATACGATTCGTCGCAAGTTGTCGGAACATTGACAAGGCGCTACGACCAGCGCAGTTTGTTCACTATTCACTGGGTGAAGATTTATGCGAGCTTAGCCATAAATTCCGACCTGTTAGAAAAGTTGCTACCGCAACTGCAGCTGTTCGCATCACTTCTGTTTCTGGCCTGTGCCCCCCTGTAAAGAAAAGTGCGAGCGAACCCTACTCACCGGTCGCCGACGTAGGAAATGATAATAGTTAAAAAAGGAAACCCCAGGCAAGCCTAATGATGGATTGTATGGAAGCGCATTAATGCATCCACCGGTTTCCCACGATTTTGATACAGTTTCACTCAACTGGCAATGCAGCTCTATTTATGCTATTTTGCAGCAGGCGCTCACAGTGTGCCTCATCCTAATCTCGATCCGCCATCACGCACAACTTTTGGCTCATTTGTGGAGAACGAAATTATCGGAATGACTGTAAGTGTTGCTTTAATTTTTTCCCGATTTCGCTAAGTTCATCTACCCTCGTTAGTGTGCTGCATGCAACTAGTTCCCAGCTGCGAAACGCTCCGATGTAATTGGATCAATTGCAAAAATAGTTTAGCTTCCCTACAAACATTGTACTATGCAAAACAATACAAAATAGTAAGGAAAAGTTGTTCATGTTAATCACCATTATTTTAATAATGTTACCATAAGATTGATACTACGAAATCAGAAAATAATAATAGCAAATTATCAATCATCTGTTAACACTAATGGTCATTTGAGATACCATTTGACAATTTTGCTTCAATTTCTCGAAAATGATTGGAGATATCGAAAAGCAGTATTCACTCAAAGTATTATGTTCTTAGCTAATTATGTTTCGAGAGTTTTTTAAGATTTCAATTTTTTCCTCCAGTTTTTAATTCATATAGTTGAGGTTTTAGACCAATGGCGAAACATGCAATTCCATTTCTCACTTGAGGGGCTCATTGAAAATTTCTGGTGACACCCAATTTGACCGTTATTAGTTAGGTTTGGTTTTGAGGTTTGAGGTTGATTTTGACGTTGACCATTAGTGATAATAATGATTACATCCAATGGCCGTTATTTGTCTATTTTATCACTTTTTCGGTCCATTTCTATACGATTTTTATATGGGTTTCAATGTTTGAAGTGAATTGCCGTTATGTGTGTATTTTTAATATTGAAATGGTACTATTATTTGTTCATTTGGTAATATTGTACTTCATAATTGATTGTTTTTTTATTATGATTGTTTTTTATGACAATAATTGATTGTTGCGCAATAAGTTCACTTTACTATCAACCTCAACTCTTCAAAACGTAGAGGATCTGGTAAGGAGAAAGTCACACCCCACCTTTCTGACCCTTTAATTGACCATGAATTATCTTGTACAAACTTTCGGTCAACATAAATTTTGCCGAAGGTCAAAGTCATCAAAGGTATGTGTCATGGCTGGGAAACCATCAACGAAGGTATTATCAAATTGCGCAACGCAAAGTTATGTTTGTGTAAACCTCGACATGCTTAACAACGAACTATAACATTTCAAGCTGACACCTCTTAACACAGACAATTACAATGCTTTGATAAATAGATTTCAAACGATTTGTTGAATTTATTCTGCGAAGACGAGACGATTTCATTAAGATAAACACATGCCTGCTTTTAGCTAAAAATAGCGATAAACTTTCACTGCCAGCGTTGTTTTCAACCTAGCTTGGTTAAAAACACGCCAGATGATCATCACCCGGACATTCCTGGGCTGCCGGAGAATTTCATCTGCTTCTTATTTACATCGAATAAATATCCACAAACCAACACGCAATAAACGCGCCTAGGTGTGCCTTTGACTTTTACAATCCTAGCTAACACTGTCGATTTCTTTCCTAGTGGATATGCAGAGACACACCTGTTGTCCGCCGTGGCTTCGGCGGAAATGAAACTGTTGCCATTTAGAGAAGGTTAGCGGTAAATTAAACCCGAAAAATGGCGTAATATTGTGTCGCTAACACATCCGTCAAATCCTGTAAGCTAAAGAGTTTTCATGGGGAACTTGACAGCACAACGAACACACTAGTAGGAAAATGTTCAGCTAATGCAGTTTATTTTTTTCCTCTCCTTCATACGTACCATTATTTAGAGTCTTAATTCAGACACTTGAATCTAAATATGCAGATTTGGCTTATTTTTTGATGCAGATTAAATATGTATGGAGAAGTCGTTATATTTTATAATTTCCACATTTCTTCCTTTTTTTCACATAAATGGGTAACGGCGTTACGAGATTCAAAATAAATTATGAAGTTATGTTATGATATAATTAGTAAACAGTATTACAACGACTAACATACAAAATATATCCCTCGATCTAAATTTTAATGCAACGCAACAATCCATTTTCCTCGTCTACGGCGCCATCGTTCCACCTATTTTTTTAAATATGATCCCTTGAAGACTAGATGTAAAGTGGAGACAGGTTCATTCATCTATGTATACAGGTAATCACAGTAATTGAGAAGTCATAACATCCGAGTTCCACATCCGGTCCAAGTATATATTAGAATCCTTGTCACGTCTATTGTTCGTCTTTGACGCTGCGTTGAATATACTTTACGATGAGATAGATTTTGCACAAGTAAAGTGTATCGTTTTACTAGAACTCTTTTCGTTGCGCCACGGTGAGGCTCACCAATAGCGGTTAAAGCGGCTGTTGAGCTGTCGATAGAGACGATTTATAGCCATCATTAAAAGTTCCATTTCCACATCTCTTCCCGCAATGTATACTCATCCCCAACATTCCACGTAGCCCCTGTGGCCAACAACGAGTGTGCTCACGTATGTATGTGTGTTTGAGATTTTGCTCCAAATTCTACTCCTCCAGAAGTGGTTAAACGGCAACCTCAAGTGCTGCAACGTCCCAAGGCTGTTCTCATTGCGGTATGGAGCTTGACGCAGGTGTCCAGGGAGGTGGGCTACTATCTCCACAAATGCATCTTGGCATGATTTATTCCGAAGCAATCGTTATGTCAGTCGGACATCACAGGCTGGCTTCTGGTTTCTAGTTCCAGCCACATACACACACACCCCCTCCATAAAAAACACCCTCAAACCCGCTGCGTCACCGCATCGCTTTACAATTCGGTAACGGTCTCTGTCAGTCCCCGAAAGCGATCGGTTCGGTTCGCTTGACGGCGTAGAATGCAGACACTCAGGCGATCTCACGCGGGCTTGAAATATCTCCACGAGTTCCCCCGCAGGGCACCTAAAATGCTCCAATCTCACCTCTCGCGTAGAAGCAAACCTCCCGGAGCCACGGGAAATCAGCCAAATCGATGAATATCTTTTTCTTCATTCGTTTTTGAATATTTATGCCAATTTTCATCCGATTCCACTTGCGTCGTCACTCCACAGGACTTTATCTCGATCGCTTTCGAAAGGGGAGCCCCCGGCTCCGAAAACAAAAAGTGGCATTAACACTGACCGGTCCTGTTCTAGCATGGATTGACTTCCACTGGTAGACGGTTACGTAACCCACTTCCATTCGGGCAGGCGGACTACATCGAGAAAACATGCAATCCCCTGCGGTCCATCAACGACCGACCGGGTGGGATTCTGGACTGGAAAAGAAACGAGTTGCATCTTGCCGACGTGTGGAGCCGCTCCGGGCCACAACGAGAATCCTTCCCGGTGCATGAAACTGTGTCAGGTGTAACTCAGCTGACCATTTCGTAACGGTTCGTGTACACATTGGAGTGGGACCGTCGGTTGCATTTGCACATCCGTTTTCCCGAATGTTCTCTCGGTCTGGTGTGGATTAGGAAGCTCGACGATTGGTTAACGATGGGCTTAGTATGATTCACAGCCGATAGCGTGTACAGGATTGTCCTACTTCTTTTAGTACAACCGGCGATCGTGCGGTAAGAGTGCCGAGCAATGCTGATTCTGCATGTTTAGGTGAATGGCCGTGCAAAAAAGCGCATGATTAGTGGAAGCTGATAGGCTCTAAGCTCCCAAGCTATTTAGTATAGAAAGGCACGCCGGCAGGTTTAAAAGACAGTGTCAGAACAAACGTGATCTTATTCCGCTCATCTTGTTGATTGTTCCAACCAAAAGCCATGTCTTGAAAACATGCTTTTTTGGTGTTCGTTTTGGAGTCAATGATCCAAGAAAATAATAGTTAATTATAGTATGAACCAACATTTTTCTCACACTTACTTAATCGTTTTCGGAACAGAAACGTAAGCAAGCAGCAAGCCTTGTGATCAATCCCGGTACCGAATAGTTCCTGTTATCTGATCGACAAACCTCCCAAAATTGGTAAACCATCTGCGCAAACTGGTTACTTCAGTAGGTCTCTATTACCATATCGCTTACCGACTTACTTGCCCACAAGCGCTCAAAAACAAAGCACCCCAAAGAGCGAAACAATGTCCCCAATTGATGGGTGAAAAATGACTCCGCACGCGCCATTTGACTGACTTTGCATGACTAATGGTTTCATTTGCTGTCGATAAATTGCACCGCATTTGTGTGGCCAGGTTGTTTTGGATCTCCCCGGTTTTGTTTCGTCTCAGCTACCGGCTCAGATAGGCGGGCATACAAGGAAAAAACATGATACTACCAGACGCCAGCGCGTGAGAAAGTGAATGGTGTTGCTGTGATTTTTTATTTAGGAATTGTTTTTGGAGTGGTTTTTTTTCTACCGTAGTTGGTTCAGTAAATTTTGTCTTTATTTGGGGATTTTGACAAAAGGCAGCAAACAAACGACAGTGGAAGCGTTTGTGTAGTGGAAGAAAGTTCAAACTCGTCCAAAAGCCGAGAAGCTCTAAGCCGTTCCCAGGTGTCGATAAAAATGAATGAAATGCGTGTGACGTGAAGGGAACAGCGGTGCTTACGCAATACATGCTCATACCGTTCGGTGAACCTCCCGGACAGGAA
>KZ068334.1:164681-180006 GCA_002091845.1 Anopheles cracens | reverse complement strand
CTCGTCGTGTTGAACGCCTCCCCGTACGTACGATAATTGCTGTAATATTTTGCTTGTTTTCTTTCGTCACTAAACCCAATCACGGTTCTTACCCTGCTTACGAAACACAGCCAAAGGGGACTCGAGTTTAGGTGTGAACAGGAATGCTTTTAATAGTAAGTTTTAGACATATCTTGCTGCCGGAGCGCGTGCTCCAGCAGCAACACCCAGTGAGTACTAGCACTACGTTCCATTCCGCGTGGTTCAGTTCTACGCCCTATAGTTTGTGGGCAATATATCACCTCCAGATCCGTATCAGCCACCAAGCACCGATCGAACCGCCGCATTGGCAGCATTCCTTCATTCTACTTTTCTATCGCACCTCTGTTTGATGATGTATAGCTTCGTTAATCGCGTGAGCGATGGGAAAGAAGGCACACTCCGACAAAAAAAAAACACAACCCTAGCAGCTGTTAAGCTCAAGCCGATAAAGATAACCGTTGGCCCGCTTTTTTCACGTGTAATTGCGACCAATGCAGCATACCGAAACGGAAATAGTCCCTAAAATACAAACCTACACGGAACCCTTTATTACACCTTCGTATTGAGAAATGGAAATAAAGATAAGAATTCACCGGAAGCTTTCGTGTGCACGAGGAGGTTCTTTTTTTCATCTGACTGTCCTTCGCAGTGTTGGTGTAGCGCACATTGCATACAGTTAGGCGCAAATTGCTTCAGTCAGCCCGAAAGTTTGCAATTTACCACAACATGTGGGTAGGTACGCGATTGGCATATTTTGAATACGTTTCAAACAGCTGCGCCTCAAAGTATGCAATCCGTAGCGCGCAATGGGTACGTGGGTATGTTGTGCAGACAGCATACAGGCAGGCGTCCATTTGTAGGTGCTGTCCACCACCACGCAGTACGGAACGCTACGGAAAATCATTACATGCACTCTACACCTTTCCGAGCAAGAGAGTTCGATTGCATTGAATTAGTACGGTTCACTGTCAGGGTGTTTGTAATACCTTTTTTAAATTAAATCAACCAATTTTAAGCTACATTATACAGCACAGTAGCAACTGACTTTTTTTCAGAAATATTCTTAAACCCGACGAGTGTTTTGTCGATTCACCTTGTACTTGTTCCATTCACACACGAACTGTCAAATGTGCAGTGTGTAAATTTGCGGATCAAGGACATTGCTCCGGCATACTCTAATCCTCTTTCTCTCTCTCTTTTTCTCTCTATCGGCATCTCCTTCTGTCTGCAGAACGATCGCGCTAGGCGGCAGATTTCACACATTTTCCTGATTTATTGTTGTCAAACTCATCGATTGTCTATATGTGCATTAGGCGCAAAATGGAAAATCTTGTGCTGCAAAATGTCAATCGTCCACCCCTGTAATAAACGTCAACAGAAACTCGTGGTGTTATTCGTGGTGTTATTCGTCGTGTTTTTGCTATATTTTCAATTAATTTGACGTCTCCAAACGTCAGGCTACCTGGGTCCTTTTTGCATCTTTTTGGTGGAGGGCGTTTTGTTGTACTTCGAAAAGGGCTCGGGGTGTTGTTGCAGCTGTGCCGTGATCAGCTCCGGAAACGGTGTTCGCGTAAAGCGCAGAAAGCGATCAAGGCCCACCTTCGGCGTCGGTGCACGGTCGCTTGGTGTTGGGAGCGAAACGATACATTTTGCGGAGACGCCATTAAGGACCAGCTCCTGCACCAGATCCTTCGCCAGCGCAGGGATCAGCAACTCGTAAGAAAAAAAAACACAAAACAAACAAGTAGGGCTCGTGCAGCGGTCGTGACTCCTTTCGCTCGTGGAGTTGAAGTGGGAGGGTGGGCGTGTGGGAGCAGAAACAGGGCGGCAGGGATATCTTCCTTCGCCGCGCGCTGGTGTTGGTGTTAGTTTCCATGTGTGGCAACGTGCGTAGCTCGTGTGTTTGTGTCACGGGGTGATATTGGGAAGTGGTTGCTAGAGAAACGCACGGAAAAAAACTCACCCAGCATAAATCATCCAGGCGAAGAGGCAGCGAGCAGAACGACAGGATAGGGCAGCATAGGGGAAGGGAAAAAGGCGAAACGCGAGCCTCCAACACCAGTCAGCTGAGCTCAGCTCGGGTGTCCTTTGCGTGGAGGGGAGGAGGCACACGGAGTCACTTTACGCAACGCACACATTCGCTGCGTACGCACCGTAAATCCCCGGAATTGGTACGATTCTCCGAACGCGGGTGCCAACAGGCCAGCATTACGGAGCAAACATGGTAGACAGCATGTCGCAGGATGCGGGTAAGTAGGGCCCACCCTGACCACCGCAATCGGTGCATGTGTGCGCGTGTGTGTGCGTGTGGGTAGTGGAGAAAGGCAAAGGCAAGCACCTTCCTCTTTGCGCCTGAAGTTCTACTAACCTCGTTGCGACCGTTCTCTTCCCCCCGCTGTTCTCTGGCCAGAGTCGTTCGAGATGCTGAAGGCACTGTACGACTTCACCGCCGTCTACCCGAAGACGATAAGCTTCGACGAGGGCGAGTACTTCATCCTGCACCAGACGAGCGCCCGGCAGCGGAACTGGTGGCAGGTGGTCAGCATGAAGGGCAACATCGGGTTCGTCCCGTCGAACTACGTGATGAAGCTGAAGGTAGGTGATTGCAGATAGAGCAGCGCGATGCTGCAACGCTGATACGCCGCTCCAAAGGCAGCAACGAAAAGAAAAGCTAATAAGCAGCATCGTCAGCAGCATCACCGCATCCTGACCCGTGAACGGATGCTACGGCGGAGAAGAGAAAAGAGGTTCTTTTTTTCATCTGACTGTCCTTCGCAGTGTTGGTGTAGCGCACATTGCATACAGTTAGGCGCAAACTGCTTCAGTCAGCCCGAAAGTATGCA
Organism: Anopheles cracens; assembly: GCA_002091845.1. NCBI lineage: Eukaryota > Metazoa > Arthropoda > Insecta > Diptera > Culicidae > Anopheles > Anopheles cracens. The sequence continues at coordinate 177,142 of KZ068334.1, read as the reverse complement.
ATTTAACACAACATGTGGGTAGGTACGCGATTGGCAAATTTTGAATACGGTTCAAACAGCTGCGCCTCAAAGTATGCAATCCGTAGCGCGCTGTGGGTACGTGGGTATGTTGTGCAGACAGCATACAGGCAGGCGTCCATTTGTAGGTGCTGTCCACCACCACGCAGCACGGAACGCTACGGAAAATCATTACACGCACTCTACACCTTTCCGAGCAAGAGAGTTCGATTGCATTGAATTAGTACGGTTCACTGTCAGGGTGTTTGTAATACCTTTTTTAAATTAAATCAACCAATTTTAAGCTACATTATACAGCACAGTAGCAACTGACTTTTTGGCAGAAATATTCTTAAACCCGACGAGTGTTTTGTCGATTCACCTTGTACTTGTTCCATTCACACACGAACTGTCAAATGTGCAGTGTGTAAATTTGGGCGATCAAGGACATTGCTCCGGCATACTCTAATCCTCTTTCTCTCTCTCTTTTTCTCTCTATCGGCATCTCCTTCTGTCTGCAGAACGATCGCGCTAGGCGGCAGATTTCACACATTTTCCTGATTTATTGTTGTCAAACTCATCGATTGTCTATATGTGCATTAGGCGCAAAATGGAAAATCTTGTGCTGCAAAATGTCAATCGTCCACCCCTGTAATAAACGTCAACAGAAACTCGTGGTGTTATTCGTGGTGTTATTCGTCGTGTTTTTGCTATATTTTCAATTAATTTGACGTCTCCAAACGTCAGGCTACCTGGGTCCTTTTTGCATCTTTTTGGTGGAGGGCGTTTTGTTGTACTTCGAAAAGGGCTCGGGGTGTTGTTGCAGCTGTGCCGTGATCAGCTCCGGAAACGGTGTTCGCGTAAAGCGCAGAAAGCGATCAAGGCCCACCTTCGGCGTCGGTGCACGGTCGCTTGGTGTTGGGAGCGAAACGATACATTTTGCGGAGACGCCATTAAGGACCAGCTCCTGCACCAGATCCTTCGCCAGCGCAGGGATCAGCAACTCGTAAGAAAAAAAAACACAAAACAAACAAGTAGGGCTCGTGCAGCGGTCGTGACTCCTTTCGCTCGTCGAGTTGAAGTGGGAGGGTGGGCGTGTGGGAGCAGAAACAGGGCGGCAGGGATATCTTCCTTCGCCGCGCGCTGGTGTTGGTGTTAGTTTCCATGTGTGGCAACGTGCGTAGCTCGTGTGTTTGTGTCACGGGGTGATATTGGGAAGTGGTTGCTAGAGAAACGCACGGAAAAAAAACTCACCCAGCATAAATCATCCAGGCGAAGAGACAGCGAGCAGGACGACAGGATAGGGTAGCATAGGGGAAGGGAAAAAGGCGAAACGCGAGCCTCCAACACCAGTCAGCTGAGCTCAGCTCGGGTGTCCTTTGCGTGGAGGGGAGGAGGCACACGGAGTCACTTTACGCAACGCACACATTCACTGCGTACGCACCGTAAATCCCCGGAATTGGTACGATTCTCCGAACGCGGGTGCCAACAGGCCAGCATTACGGAGCAAACATGGTAGACAGCATGTCGCAGGATGCGGGTAAGTAGGGCCCACCCTGACCACCGCAATCGGTGCATGTGTGCGCGTGTGTGTGCGTGTGGGTAGTGGAGAAAGGCAAAGGCAAGCACCTTCCTCTTTGCGCCTGAAGTTCTACTAACCTCGTTGCGACCGTTCTCTTCCCCCCGCTGTTCTCTGGCCAGAGTCGTTCGAGATGCTGAAGGCACTGTACGACTTCACCGCCGTCTACCCGAAGACGATAAGCTTCGACGAGGGCGAGTACTTCATCCTGCACCAGACGAGCGCCCGGCAGCGGAACTGGTGGCAGGTGGTCAGCATGAAGGGCAACATCGGGTTCGTCCCGTCGAACTACGTGATGAAGCTGAAGGTAGGTGATTGCAGATAGAGCAGCGCGATGCTGCAACGCTGATACGCCGCTCCAAAGGCAGCAACGAAAAGAAAAGCTAATAAGCAGCATCGTCAGCAGCATCACCGCATCCTGACCCGTGAACGGATGCTACGGCGGAGAAGAGAAAATCAATACGGCATGCATTTTTCACACGAGCCCTTTTCTTTTCACTGGGAGGAGTGTGTTGTTTTTTTCCTCTCGTGCTGCTTAACAGCGCGAGGTGGAGCGGGATGGTGGCATTGTGGAGGTTTGTTGCGAATATCTCTGCTTTACAAGCAAGCTCGTCCCGCTCGTCGGCCCTCCCCGCACGTTTCGCGATTTTATGCATATTTTACTGCATCATTATGTGTGTGTGCCTGGTCGTGTGCTGTGCTGTTTGTTTGCTCGTTCGCGTGCATACTACGATGAAAGGGTGCGTTATTTGCCTCCCTTTAAAGAGGCTTATTATTTCTTCCTTTTTTATTGCCATTTTTTGTTTCTAGTAATTTTACACTTAAATTCTATTACAGTCACAGCGAAACGAGCACATTATGCTGGTAATCGTTTATGAAACAGGCTAATAATACGTCTCGAAACGTCACAAACAAAGCGTCCACGTAGGGCAGATACGTTTAGGCTCGAAAAATGCCTTCATCCGCCCGGAAAGCCGTGCAGCTGGCCCGGCCAGGCGCTTCATTAACGATTTATTAACCGCAAACTACTCGAACACGCGTGCGGCAGCAATTAACCCGCGCTCTCTGCCGGCAGGTGAACCCACTGTTCCTGAATGGTTTCCTCGAGTCGAGCATCGAGTCGCTGCGCCTCTCGACGGAGAAGGAAATCAACGGCATCATCGGGCGGGATGAGCTGATCAGCCGGCTGGTGGAGAAGAAGCGGGCACTGGAGAAGATGCTGAAGGTAGGTCCGACCTATTTGGCCACGTTCCCATCCATTCCCATTGGATTGGAAGCGAAGCGAACCGTGTCCTGGTTTTATTTATTTCTATTCACGTCTCTGCGTTTTTGTTCTCTGTTTCTTTTTCTGCGCCGGCTTCCACAATTGTGCTGCAGTATGAGCTATCGGACAGTGAATCGGAACCGCCGTCGCCGCTGAAAATGAGCAACGGGCACCTGAAACAGCACGAAGGAGGTTCGTACGGTCAAATGGGGTGTGCATAATGCGTTTTGTGGCGCAAAATGTCACCCTTGCCCGACCTAATCGGGTGTGAACGTTTCTACACACTAGTTTATCATCCAAAACAGTGTTTCAACTTCCGTTGAAACTGTCTAAAAGATGTTCTTTTTCATGGTCAACAGCTCCGACTGAAAACATATAAATGCTTTGCCCGATTCCTTTGGCCAAAGATCGGTAGTCCAGAACGTCTCGTTTCTTTCGTATGAAGTGTTGAAAATTAATTTGACGATTTTAGAAAAGTCTAAAACGTCTCATTTAATGAATATGTTCCCTTGGGTGTCTCTTCCAACCGACAGATCGTGCAGCACAGCAGAAGAATGGACCACAGCGGCATTCGCCGCCGCCCGATGAGCAATGTCCCGGCACGACGCACCTGGCGGAGAAGAGAAAATCAATACGGCATGCATTTTTCACACGAGCCCTTTTCTTTTCACTGGGAGGAGTGTGTTGTTTTTTTCCTCTCGTGCTGCTTAACAGCGCGAGGTGGAGCGGGATGGTGGCATTGTGGAGGTTTGTTGCGAATATCTCTGCTTTACAAGCAAGCTCGTCCCGCTCGTCGGCCCTCCCCGCACGTTTCGCGATTTTATGCATATTTTACTGCATCATTATGTGTGTGTGCCTGGTCGTGTGCTGTGCTGTTTGTTTGCTCGTTCGCGTGCATACTACGATGAAAGGGTGCGTTATTTGCCTCCCTTTAAAGAGGCTTATTATTTCTTCCTTTTTTATTGCCATTTTTTGTTTCTAGTAATTTTACACTTAAATTCTATTACAGTCACAGCGAAACGAGCACATTATGCTGGTAATCGTTTATGAAACAGGCTAATAATACGTCTCGAAACGTCACAAACAAAGCGTTAGCATAGGGGAAGGGAAAAAGGCGAAACGCGAGCCTCCAACACCAGTCAGCTGAGCTCAGCTCGGGTGTCCTTTGCGTGGAGGGGAGGAGGCACACGGAGTCACTTTACGCAACGCACACATTCACTGCGTACGCACCGTAAATCCCCGGAATTGGTACGATTCTCCGAACGCGGGTGCCAACAGGCCAGCATTACGGAGCAAACATGGTAGACAGCATGTCGCAGGATGCGGGTAAGTAGGGCCCACCCTGACCACCGCAATCGGTGCATGTGTGCGCGTGTGTGTGCGTGTGGGTAGTGGAGAAAGGCAAAGGCAAGCACCTTGCCCTTTGCGCCCCTGGGTCCTTTTTGCATCTTTTTGGTGGAGGGCGTTTTGTTGTACTTCGAAAAGGGCTCGGGGTGTTGTTGCAGCTGTGCCGTGATCAGCTCCGGAAACGGTGTTCGCGTAAAGTGCAGAAAGCGATCAAGGCCCACCTTCGGCGTCGGTGCACGGTTGCTTGGTGTTGGGAGCGAAACGATACATTTTGCGGAGACGTCATTAAGGACCAGCTCCTGCACCAGATCCTTTCGCCAGCGCAGGGATCAGTAACTCGTAAGAAAAAAAAAACACAAAACAAACAAGTAGGGCTCGTGCAGCGGTCGTGACTCCTTTCGCTCGTCGAGTTGAAGTGGGAGGGTGGGCGTGTGGGAGCAGAAACAGGGCGGCAGGGATATCTTCCTTCGCCGCGCGCTGGTGTTGGTTTTTTCACGTGTAATTGCGACCAATGCAGCATACCGAAACGGAAATAGTCCCTAAAATACAAACCTACACGGAACCCTTTATCACACCTTCGTATTGAGAAATGGAAATAAAGATAAGAATTCACCGGAAGCTTTCGTGTGCACGAGGAGGTTCTTTTTCATCTGACTGTCCTTCGCAGTGTTGGTGTAGCGCACATTGCATACAGTTAGGCGCAAACTGCTTCAGTCAGCCCGAAAGTATGCAATTTAACACAACATGTGGGTAGGTACGCGATTGGCAAATTTTGAATACGGTTCAAACAGCTGCGCCTCAAAGTATGCAATCCGTAGCGCGCTGTGGGTACGTGGGTATGTTGTGCAGACAGCATACAGGCAGGCGTCCATTTGTAGGTGCTGTCCACCACCACGCAGCACGGAACGCTACGGAAAATCATTACACGCACTCTACACCTTTCCGAGCAAGAGAGTTCGATTGCATTGAATTAGTACGGTTCACTGTCAGTGTGTTTGTAATACCTTTTTTAAATTAAATCAACCAATTTTAAGCTACATTATACAGCACAGTAGCAACTGACTTTTTGGCAGAAATATTCTTAAACCCGACGAGTGTTTTGTCGATTCACCTTGTACTTGTTCCATTCACACACGAACTGTCAAATGTGCAGTGTGTAAATTTGCGGATCAAGGACATTGCTCCGGCATACTCTAATCCTCTTTCTCTCTCTCTTTTTCTCTCTATCGGCATCTCCTTCTGTCTGCAGAACGATCGCGCTAGGCGGCAGATTTCACACATTTTCCTGATTTATTGTTGTCAAACTCATCGATTGTCTATATGTGCATTAGGCGCAAAATGGAAAATCTTGTGCTGCAAAATGTCAATCGTCCACCCCTGTAATAAACGTCAACAGAAACTCGTGGTGTTATTCGTGGTGTTATTCGTCGTGTTTTTGCTATATTTTCAATTAATTTGACGTCTCCAAACGTCAGGCTACCTGGGTCCTTTTTGCATCTTTTTGGTGGAGGGCGTTTTGTTGTACTTCGAAAAGGGCTCGGGGTGTTGTTGCAGCTGTGCCGTGATCAGCTCCGGAAACGGTGTTCGCGTAAAGTGCAGAAAGCGATCAAGGCCCACCTTCGGCGTCGGTGCACGGTTGCTTGGTGTTGGGAGCGAGTCGTGTGCTGTGCTGTTTGTTTGCTCGTTCGCGTGCATACTACGATGAAAGGGTGCGTTATTTGCCTCCCTTTAAAGAGGCTTATTATTTCTTCCTTTTTTATTGCCATTTTTTGTTTCTAGTAATTTTACACTTAAATTCCATTACAGTCACAGCGAAACGAGCACATTATGCTGGTAATCGTTTATGAAACAGGCTAATAATACGTCTCGAAACGTCACAAACAAAGCGTCCACGTAGGGCAGATACGTTTAGGCTCGAAAAATGCCTTCATCCGCCCGGAAAGCCGTGCAGCTGGCCCGGCCAGGCGCTTCATTAACGATTTATTAACCGCAAACTACTCGAACACGCGTGCGGCAGCAATTAACCCGCGCTCTCTGCCGGCAGGTGAACCCACTGTTCCTGAATGGTTTCCTCGAGTCGAGCATCGAGTCGCTGCGCCTCTCGACGGAGAAGGAAATCAACGGCATCATCGGGCGGGATGAGCTGATCAGCCGGCTGGTGGAGAAGAAGCGGGCACTGGAGAAGATGCTGAAGGTAGGTCCGACCTATTTGGCCACGTTCCCATCCATTCCCATTGGATTGGAAGCGAAGCGAACCGTGTCCTGGTTTTATTTATTTCTATTCACGTGTCTGCGTTTTTGTTCTCTGTTTCTTTTTCTGCGCCGGCTTCCACAATTGTGCTGCAGTATGAGCTATCGGACAGTGAATCGGAACCGCCGTCGCCGCTGAAAATGAGCAACGGGCACCTGAAACAGCACGAAGGAGGTTCGTACGGTCAAATGGGGTGTGCATAATGCGTTTTGTGGCGCAAAATGTCACCCTTGCCCGACCTAATCGGGTGTGAACGATTCTACATACCGGTTTATCATCCAAAACAGTGTTTCAACTTCCGTTTAAACAGTCTAAAAGATGTTCTTTTTCATGGTCAACACCTCCGACTGAAAACATGAAAAAATAGTTGAAAACATATCAATGCTTTGCCCGATTCCTTTGGCCAAAGATCGGTAGTTTCTTTCGTATGAAGTGTTGAAAATTAATTTGACGATATTAGAAGTCTAAAACGTCTCATTTATTGAATATGTTCCGTTGGGCGTCTCTTCCAACCGGCAGATCGTGCAGCACAGCAGAAGAATGGACCACAGCGGCATTCGCCGCCGCCCGATGAGCAATGTCCCGGCACGACGCACCACATGCCAACGGCGAAGAAGTCCAAATCCAGTCCGGCGGTGGGTGTGCAGGCGCAGGCCGCCGTACCGCCTCAGTTCATCCAGGAGAGTCCAAGCACGGGCATGCTGGCGACGAAGCAGCGGCATTCGCCGCCGCCCGATGAGCAATGTCCCGGCACGACGCACCACATGCCAACGGCGAAGAAGTCGCAGATCGTGCAGCACAGCAGAAGAATGGACCACAGCGGCATTCGCCGCCGCCCGATGAGCAATGTCCCGGCACGACGCACCACATGCCAACGGCGAAGAAGTCCAAATCCAGTCCGGCGGTGGGTGTGCAGGCGCAGGCCGCCGTACCGCCTCAGTTCATCCAGGAGAGTCCAAGCACGGGCATGCTGGCGACGAAGCACCACAGCTCCTCCGCCCAGCCGGACGAGCAGCTGCATCAGCCGCAACCACTCATCACCACCACCACCATCACCACCAACACGGCAGCGTCGGCCCAGGAGCCGAGCAGCACCCTGTCCGAGCTGTCCTCCGTCTCGTCGGAGCAGACGGAGCCGACGAGCAACAACACCGCCACGACCGGTACGCTCACCACCACGAGCGACGAAATAACCGCGATCTCGCGCATCGACGACCGGGCAACGCCGGGCGAGGGTGAGGGCCCACCGTCGGCGGCCGGTCCGCCGCCGACCGAGGCCGAAAACCAGACCGATCACGAGCTGAACGAGCTCGAGACGACCAACAACGACGACGTGACGGTGAGCGAGAACGAGCCGCGCGAACCGTCGGGCGCGGCCAAAGAGCCGCCGTCGCACGAACCGGGCCCGCCGGACGACGGTGCGCCGCAGCACGACCCGGCCGTTCGTACGGTCAAATGGGGTGTGCATAATGCGTTTTGTGGCGCAAAATGTCACCCTTGCCCGACCTAATCGGGTGTGAACGATTCTACATACCGGTTTATCATCCAAAACAGTGTTTCAACTTCCGTTTAAACAGTCTAAAAGATGTTCTTTTTCATGGTCAACACCTCCGACTGAAAACATGAAAAAATAGTTGAAAACATATCAATGCTTTGCCCGATTCCTTTGGCCAAAGATCGGTAGTTTCTTTCGTATGAAGTGTTGAAAATTAATTTGACGATATTAGAAGTCTAAAACGTCTCATTTATTGAATATGTTCCGTTGGGCGTCTCTTCCAACCGGCAGATCGTGCAGCACAGCAGAAGAATGGACCACAGCGGCATTCGCCGCCGCCCGATGAGCAATGTCCCGGCACGACGCACCCCCGCACGTTTCGCGATTTTATGCATATTTTACTGCATCATTATGTGTGTGTGCCTGGTCGTGTGCTGTGCTGTTTGTTTGCTCGTTCGCGTGCATACTACGATGAAAGGGTGCGTTATTTGCCTCCCTTTAAAGAGGCTTATTATTTCTTCCTTTTTTTATTGCCATTTTTTGTTTCTAGTAATTTTACACTTAAATTCCATTACAGTCACAGCGAAACGAGCACATTATGCTGGTAATCGTTTATGAAACAGGCTAATAATACACCTCGAAACGTCACAAACAAAGCGTCCACGTATGGCAGATACTTTTAGGCTCGAAAAATGCCTTCATCCGCCCGGAAAGCCATGCAGCTGGCCCGGCCAGGCGCTTCATTAATGATTTATTAACCGCAAACTACTCGAACACGCGTGCGGCAGCAATTAACCCGCGCTCTCTGCCGGCAGGTGAACCCACTGTTCCTGAATCTATATGTGCATTAGGCGCAAAATGGAAAATCTTGTGCTGCAAAATGTCAATCGTCCACCCCTGTAATAAACGTCAACAGAAACTCGTGGTGTTATTCGTGGTGTTATTCGTCGTGTTTTTGCTATATTTTCAATTAATTTGACGTCTCCAAACGTCAGGCTACCTGGGTCCTTTTTGCATCTTTTTGGTGGAGGGCGTTTTGTTGTACTTCGAAAAGGGCTCGGGGTGTTGTTGCAGCTGTGCCGTGATCAGCTCCGGAAACGGTGTTCGCGTAAAGCGCAGAAAGCGATCAAGGCCCACCTTCGGCGTCGGTGCACGGTCGCTTGGTGTTGGGAGCGAAACGATACATTTTGCGGAGACGCCATTAAGGACCAGCTCCTGCACCAGATCCTTCGCCAGCGCAGGGATCAGCAACTCGTAAGAAAAAAAAACACAAAACAAACAAGTAGGGCTCGTGCAGCGGTCGTGACTCCTTTCGCTCGTCGAGTTGAAGTGGGAGGGTGGGCGTGTGGGAGCAGAAACAGGGCGGCAGGGATATCTTCCTTCGCCGCGCGCTGGTGTTGGTGTTAGTTTCCATGTGTGGCAACGTGCGTAGCTCGTGTGTTTGTGTCACGGGGTGATATTGGGAAGTGGTTGCTAGAGAAACGCACGGAAAAAAAACTCACCCAGCATAAATCATCCAGGCGAAGAGACAGCGAGCAGGACGACAGGATAGGGTAGCATAGGGGAAGGGAAAAAGGCGAAACGCGAGCCTCCAACACCAGTCAGCTGAGCTCAGCTCGGGTGTCCTTTGCGTGGAGGGGAGGAGGCACACGGAGTCACTTTACGCAACGCACACATTCACTGCGTACGCACCGTAAATCCCCGGAATTGGTACGATTCTCCGAACGCGGGTGCCAACAGGCCAGCATTACGGAGCAAACATGGTAGACAGCATGTCGCAGGATGCGGGTAAGTAGGGCCCACCCTGACCACCGCAATCGGTGCATGTGTGCGCGTGTGTGTGCGTGTGGGTAGTGGAGAAAGGCAAAGGCAAGCACCTTGCCCTTTGCGCCTGAAGTTCTACTAACCTCGTTGCGACCGTTCTCTTCCCCCCGCTGTTCTCTGGCCAGAGTCGTTCGAGATGCTGAAGGCACTGTACGACTTCACCGCCGTCTACCCGAAGACGATAAGCTTCGACGAGGGCGAGTACTTCATCCTGCACCAGACGAGCGCCCGGCAGCGGAACTGGTGGCAGGTGGTCAGCATGAAGGGCAACATCGGGTTCGTCCCGTCGAACTACGTGATGAAGCTGAAGGTAGGTGATTGCAGATAGAGCAGCGCGATGCTGCAACGCTGATACGCCGCTCCAAAGGCAGCAACGAAAAGAAAAGCTAATAAGCAGCATCGTCAGCAGCATCACCGCATCCTGACCCGTGAACGGATGCTACGGCGGAGAAGAGAAAATCAATACGGCATGCATTTTTCACACGAGCCCTTTTCTTTTCACTGGGAGGAGTGTGTTGTTTTTTTATCTTCTGCGAGGAGACGGAGTGCAGCGCGAGCGACCAGCAGATCGTGCGCGAGATAGCGAACGAGTTCCCGCAGATCTTCAAGGCATGAGCACCGCTCGCTACGACCCTCGTCCTGCCCGTCGTCGCCGTTCTAGTCACACTGTTCGCTACCGCCCGTTCCGTTGCGCGTAACGCGCGTAGACACGGCTCTGCCGTGGCCGCGATTGCGATTTTTTAAGCATTTTTATTACGAATTCGTACCCTTGGGGGAAGAAGGCACACGCGGTGCGAAATGGAGAAAAAACAAAGCAGAAGCAGCAGCAAGCCGAAATCGCATCCAATATGAACTATTTATATACTCAACGCAACCCTACAACACACTAAGAAAATGAGTCTGAAACTATTTAGTCGTTAGGCGCAGCTGAGCTTTCGTGAGCCGCGTGCGGTTCGTATTCTTTTCGACGCAACTATTACTCGCCCTTAACATTTAAACCAAAACGAAACAAAAACACGATTCAATATAAGCCTGTTTGAGGGAGAAAGAGGCGGCGCGCTTGTTGAGTTTGCCGACGCCGATGTCCCGGAATCGGAGAGTAGTTTATTCCGCGCGTTAGCGCACGGTTTTTGTTAGGTACGCCGAGGGGTAGCTTTAAGACGAACCCGGCAATCGCATATAGAACGACAGACGTTTCCCGTGACGGCCGAAACGTGCCGCCGGTGTTGTTTCAAACTCTCGAAATCTCATGCAAGATTTATTATGATACTCGATACCAAATGATACATATATATATATAACACCGCCCGAGTGCGACGTCCAGGAGGTGCTGCCGGACATCATGATCAACCTGATCCTCTCGTTCAACCTGCAGTTCGACAACTTCGCCGAGAACGTCGTGCTCGAGGCGATGGAGCAGTTCAAGACGGCGAAAACGTTCACCGAGAAGATACTGCTGCTGATCAACCGCGAGGGTAAGCGGCCGTGCGAAGGTGCCGGAGGCTCGTCACAGTGCTTATGTGTCGCCGGTTTCGTTTTTTTGTTGTTGTTTGTGTTGCCCGTTCTCCAGAGGATCCGGTGCACACGCTGAAGCACACGCCGATGAACATCAACCCGGTGCTGAAGATGCTGGTGGACCTGTTCAGCCGCCCGGAGACGGCCTCCATCTTCTACACCAACGACAACAAGGTGCTGATCGACATACTCGTCCGCCAGCTGTCCGATCTGTCTGCCGGCGAGCCGGTAAGCGTCTCGCTCGCTTTATTTCTCTCGCTCCCTCACGCGTCTAACGCCCAATACTCCCCGCAGATCCGCAAGTGGTACCTGGAGCTGTGCCGGAAGATCCTGCGCAACACCAACTACCCCGAGCACCAGCACGCAATCAGCAGCAATTACTCCACAATCAACCATCATCCACCAACAACACTCAAAACACGATCGTACTCCCAATCCTGTTGGATTAGGTTCCTGCTCCAGTAGGCCGACGCTAGACACAGGTCCACAAACCCGAAGTCATACAAAACGAAGTACTAGGACGTCCAGTTGGTTCCGCTGTTGTGGGGTGGAACGGATACGAAGCCATGAGAAAACCCGAAGAGCGCTCACGTGACAGATGTTTCTGTATTGGTGAGATAATTTTGAGGGTTTTTTGTTCACAAAAAATGGGTATGCTCAGGATTTCACTGGAATCCTCAGAAGGATTCGGGTACGATATGCCTACCCTGTTACGCTTGAATAGAGGTAGACCGGCTACCTTCGGGTTGGTACCTGCCCTACCTCACGAGTGCGTGCGTGGCGCTGCGGGTCGTGCTCGGCGAGCTGGAGGCGCTGCTGCCGCCGAGCGTCGTCCAGCGGCACCTCGAACCGGTCGCCGAGCACCTGGCGGCCCCGTTCGACGTGTCGGACGCGCTGCTCGGCAAGACGCACGACGCGCACCGGCTGCGCGTCATCTTTGCTGAGCTGTCCGACTGCAAGAACGACTCGGAGCAGCGCACCTGGATGCTGCACGAGGACGAGGCCGACATCAGCCGGTACCTGTGCGAGCTGATCCGCATCCTGACCGACGCCGACCCGAAGGTGTGCCGGAGCGAGATGGCGTGCGACCACTACCAGAGCATCATCAACCTGGTGCTGTACTACCAGATGGAGACGCGCTGGTCGATCCGGAAGCTGCTGCTCGCCGCGTTCCGCGCGATGTGCCACC
>KZ068334.1:140692-164671 GCA_002091845.1 Anopheles cracens | reverse complement strand
GGTCGACATCCTGCTCGGGTCGGTCCTGCCGCTCGAGCTCGTCCAGGACATGGTGTCGAACGGGCGCAACATCGAGAAGCTGCAGGAGCTGGCGAACATGCTCATCATCATCTTCTCGATCGGCCGCCGGATGCCGATCAACCAGCAAGGTAGAGTTACCGTACGGGGGAGGAGGGCAAGGGGCGGGAGATGGGGGAAGAGTCAATCAACGGTTCAACCGACGGCCGCAATCAGCAGCAATTACTCCACAATCAACCATCATCCACCAACAACACTCAAAACACGATCGTACTCCCAATCCTGTTGGGTTAGGTTCCTGCTCCAGTAGGTCGACGCTAGACACAGGTCCACAAACCCGAAGTCATACAAAACGAAGTACTAGGACGTCCATTTGGTTCCGCTGTTGTGGGGTGGAACGGATACGAAGCCATGAGAAAACCCGAAGAGCGCTCACGTGACAGATGTTTATGTATTAGTGAGATAATTTTGAGGGTTTTTTGTTCACAAAAAAATGGGTACGCTCAGAGTGCTTAGCTTTCATCTCGTAGGAGTGAAGCGTGCAGAGGATTCGGGTACGATATGCCTACCCTGTTACGCTTGAATAGAGGTAGACCAGCTACCTTCGGGTTGGTACCTGCCCTACCTCACGAGGGCGTCCAAACCAAAAAACCCTGTGTCTCGAGCGCCGTAGGGTCCCCCGATCTGGCACCTTCTGGCACTGCTCCACCACTCAACCACTCGACGCTTTCTCCACCGCTTGCAGATCACTTACGTGCGGTTCGTACGGTCAAATGGGGTGTGCATAATGCGTTTTGTGGCGCAAAATGTCACCCTTGCCCGACCTAATCGGGTGTGAACGATTCTACATACCGGTTTATCATCCAAAACAGTGTTTCAACTTCCGTTTAAACAGTCTAAAAGATGTTCTTTTTCATGGTCAACACCTCCGACTGAAAACATGAAAAAATAGTTGAAAACATATCAATGCTTTGCCCGATTCCTTTGGCCAAAGATCGGTAGTCCAGAACGTCTCGTTTCTTTCGTATGAAGTGTTGAAAATTAATTTGACGATATTAGAAGTCTAAAACGTCTCATTTATTGAATATGTTCCGTTGGGCGTCTCTTCCAACCGGCAGATCGTGCAGCACAGCAGAAGAATGGACCACAGCGGCATTCGCCGCCGCCCGATGAGCAATGTCCCGGCACGACGCACCACATGCCAACGGCGAAGAAGTCCAAATCCAGTCCGGCGGTGGGTGTGCAGGCGCAGGCCGCCGTACCGCCTCAGTTCATCCAGGAGAGTCCAAGCACGGGCATGCTGGCGACGAAGCACCACAGCTCCTCCGCCCAGCCGGACGAGCAGCTGCATCAGCCGCAACCACTCATCACCACCACCACCATCACCACCAACACGGCAGCGTCGGCCCAGGAGCCGAGCAGCACCCTGTCCGAGCTGTCCTCCGTCTCGTCGGAGCAGACGGAGCCGACGAGCAACAACACCGCCACGACCGGTACGCTCACCACCACGAGCGACGAAATAACCGCGATCTCGCGCATCGACGACCGGGCAACGCCGGGCGAGGGTGAGGGCCCACCGTCGGCGGCCGGTCCGCCGCCGACCGAGGCCGAAAACCAGACCGATCACGAGCTGAACGAGCTCGAGACGACCAACAACGACGACGTGACGGTGAGCGAGAACGAGCCGCGCGAACCGTCGGGCGCGGCCAAAGAGCCGCCGTCGCACGAACCGGGCCCGCCGGACGACGGTGCGCCGCAGCACGACCCGGCCGGCGACGGTACGCTCGCGAGCGACACGGAGCGCGAGACCGGGTCCGGCGCGGACGGCGGGGGCGAGAGCACGGCCGGCGAGGCGGAACCGTCGGAGCTCCAGCACCGCCAGCACAAGCAGCCGCCGCCGGGGCGCATCGAGGCGGCCGAGGTGTACCAGATCGTCGACGCGATCCGCAAGAGCACCCAGCTCAGCCACGAGCTGTCGTGCGTGGCGCTGCGGGTCGTGCTCGGCGAGCTGGAGGCGCTGCTGCCGCCGAGCGTCGTCCAGCGGCACCTCGAGGCGGCCGAGGTGTACCAGATCGTCGACGCGATCCGCAAGAGCACCCAGCTCAGCCACGAGCTGTCGTGCGTGGCGCTGCGGGTCGTGCTCGGCGAGCTGGAGGCGCTGCTGCCGCCGAGCGTCGTCCAGCGGCACCTCGAACCGGTCGCCGAGCACCTGGCGGCCCCGTTCGACGTGTCGGACGCGCTGCTCGGCAAGACGCACGACGCGCACCGGCTGCGCGTCATCTTCGCCGAGCTGTCCGACTGCAAGAACGACTCGGAGCAGCGCACCTGGATGCTGCACGAGGACGAGGCCGACATCAGCCGGTACCTGTGCGAGCTGATCCGCATCCTGACCGACATCCTGCTCGGGTCGGTCCTGCCGCTCGAGCTCGTCCAGGACATGGTGTCGAACGGGCGCAACATCGAGAAGCTGCAGGAGCTGGCGAACATGCTCATCATCATCTTCTCGATCGGCCGCCGGATGCCGATCAACCAGCAAGGTAGAGTTACCGTACGGGGGAGGAGGGCAAGGGGCGGGAGATGGGGGAAGAGTCAATCAACGGTTCAACCGACGGCCGCAATCAGCAGCAATTACTCCACAATCAACCATCATCCACCAACAACACTCAAAACACGATCGTACTCCCAATCCTGTTGGGTTAGGTTCCTGCTCCAGTAGGTGCGCCAGAGTGTCCGCGTCGAGCTCGACCGGAAGAAAAGCCGGAAAGCATGACGGCATGCATTTTATTATCGTCGTGAAACGAAGGCGACGCTTATAGCAGGGGAGGGCCGAAAACGAGCGAAAACAGCAATAGCTTCGCGTTCCGTAGAGCATTTTAATTGTTTAGAATTAATCCCCTCCCCCAGCGGAGGAGCGGTTTCCTTGGTGGCTCGGTGTGAACGCGTTCATCCGACAGATTAAATCTGAACTCCATTTTTCTTAGCCTCAAAACAGCTTTGACGTCTGCGTCCGCTTCCCAAAACCAAGTTAAGCCCGCAGTTGTTGTTTTTTTTTTATTATATACAGAACGTTCACCCGATTTCACTCGTTCGTTGCCCAGCCCAGTGCCATAGGATAAAGGAATCAAATTCGATCGAATTACCTCTAGAGCTGTAGCGTTAAGTTTGTTAGACTACTTAAGACGACTGTTGTTTTACCGACCGTTCTCGCGTAGCTAGTTCCAACCAGTTTCGAGCCACAGTTCGGCCTCTTCCACTTCCGCAACAACGAACCAGTACGGCGTGCGTCCGGACGAACGCTAGGGTTAGGAGATACCGACGTTACGTTATGCATTCGATTATAGGTAAATGTTATCACACCAATAGCGGCAGCGGGCATTTAATTGCTGCAAGCGAGGAAGAACGCCACTAACTAAGCCCCTGCAAGCAACGACAGCAAAGCAGCAAGATAGTACCAAAAAGAGAGAGAGAGAGAAAGGGAGGCAACGAACGTTCCCCAACTCGGTGGTTCCAGATGCAAGTGCGGGAAGAGCAGCGACAAGCCAAGTGCATTCGAAACCAAAAAAACAATTAATAACCGAAGTGTCGTATATTCGTATAGTGTCAGGATCTCATCGGCAACGGCCTGAAAGCGAGCACGAGCTCCGAAGTGAATAGGACACCCCCACGCACTCAAATCTAGATGCCAAAAAAAGTGCGGGAAGAGCAGCGACAAGCCAAGTGCATTCGAAACCAAAAAAACAATTAATAACCGAAGTGTCGTATATTCGTATAGTGTCAGGATCTCATCGGCAACGGCCTGAAAGCGAGCACGAGCTCCGAAGTGAATAGGACACCCCCACGCACTCAAATCTAGATGCCAAAAACAACAACCAACAACACACAAATTATATGTATATGGGAGAAGCTCCTGAACGCACCGCTCTCAAACTCGTTCTCCGTAGTGAGTGATGGTATGCCAAAAGCTCAACAATACCCTAACTTCCCAACAACAATGACGGCCGAAACGTGCCGCCGGTGTTGTTTCAAACTCTCGAAATCTCATGCAAGATTTATTATGATACTCGATACCAAATGATACATATATATATACACACACAAACACATAAAAAGACAAAGAGAAGCATA
This sequence comes from Anopheles cracens, assembly GCA_002091845.1. Taxonomy (NCBI): domain Eukaryota; kingdom Metazoa; phylum Arthropoda; class Insecta; order Diptera; family Culicidae; genus Anopheles; species Anopheles cracens. Next base: position 160,528 of record KZ068334.1, on the reverse strand, counting down.
AGATAGAAGGCACTGCTAGTCCGCGCTCTCCCTTCCCAGTTTATATTCCCGATATAAATAATGTTAACAATTACGGTGTGCGCCAGAGTGTCCGCGTCGAGCTCGACCGGAAGAAAAGCCGGAAAGCATGACGGCATGCATTTTATTATCGTCGTGAAACGAAGGCGACGCTTATAGCAGGGGAGGGCCGAAAACGAGCGAAAACAGCAATAGCTTCGCGTTCCGTAGAGCATTTTAATTGTTTAGAATTAATCCCCTCCCCCAGCGGAGGAGCGGTTTCCTTGGTGGCTCGGTGTGAACGCGTTCATCCGACAGATTAAATCTGAACTCCATTTTTCTTAGCCTCAAAACAGCTTTGACGTCTGCGTCCGCTTCCCAAAACCAAGTTAAGCCCGCAGTTGTTGTTTTTTTTTTATTATATACAGAACGTTCACCCGATTTCACTCGTTCGTTGCCCAGCCCAGTGCCATAGGATAAAGGAATCAAATTCGATCGAATTACCTCTAGAGCTGTAGCGTTAAGTTTGTTAGACTACTTAAGACGACTGTTGTTTTACCGACCGTTCTCGCGTAGCTAGTTCCAACCAGTTTCGAGCCACAGTTCGGCCTCTTCCACTTCCGCAACAACGAACCAGTACGGCGTGCGTCCGGACGAACGCTAGGGTTAGGAGATACCGACGTTACGTTATGCATTCGATTATAGGTAAATGTTATCACACCAATAGCGGCAGCGGGCATTTAATTGCTGCAAGCGAGGAAGAACCGTCGGCCTTCTTCGGCCGGGTGTCTGCATCCCCACCGCCAACGAGCTCCTGCTCCCCGTCGGCAACAACCAACTCCCCGCCGGTGCAATCACCACCATCGCCGTACTTGTACCGGTACCTCGAGGTACGCTCCCGGTCCGTCTCCAGGTGCTGGATGAAGTGGTCCGCAATCATCTCCCACAAGTCGCGCAGTGCCAGCAGATAGTGCACGCACTTCTCGTCCCCTTTCGCCGGGTGCAGCCCGCCCTGGCTGGCCACCCCGGCTGGATACTGCTCCTGGCAGCAGGCGCTCAGCAGGTACCGGACGTCCGTCGCCGTGAGGCTGTGGATGCGCACGTTGTTGAGGTACATGTCGACCAGCGCCATGTAGTGGATGATCCAGGACGAGTTCATCTGCTTGTACAAGTTGGCGGCGTAGTCGATGCCGGACACCTTCTGGATGAGGAACTTCAGCCCCGGGCGCGTGTCGAACTCGACCGCACCGATCAGGAACTGGCGCAGCGCCCGCAGCAGTATCTCCTTGCTGTTCTGCCCGAGGTAGAACAGCGTCTTGGTGGTGCCGTGCGGCGTCCCACCTCCGCCGCCGCCGCCGCCCGTCTCCGCCCCGCTACTGTAGAAGCAGGTGTTCAGCTCGCTCGGCACGTTCGACAGCCCACTCAGCAGCACGTTCGCGATCAGCTGCAGCAGCATCTGGCTCGCGAGCATGCCCACGATAAGGTTCCGGTACGGGATGCGTATGATGTAGCAGTCCACGGTGGAGAGGGTCGCCGCCGGCGTGGCGTTCGTCGGCGACGGCACCGCCGGCGGACACTGCAGCGGGTACAGCAGGAACGAGTAGGAGCGATCCTCCGGCGGCACCACGACCGGGGGGCCACGCGCCCCCACCGCGTCCCGCTGGCTGTCCATCAGGAACACCTGCTGGGCGAGCGCGTGGATGCGCTGCAGCTCGTCCGGGGTGCTGTCGCGCCGGGCCGCCACCTTCACGTTAGCGCAGTCGCCGTAGAAGCTGTTCGAGTTGCGGTTGAACGCGAAGATCAGCTGCTTGAGCGGCGCCATCGAGACCGTGCTCGCCCGGTGGATCGCGGACGCGATCACCACCCACTGCTCCTCGTCGAACGCGTACCCGGCGGAGAAGATGATGTGCTTCATGCAGGAGACGCCGACGCGCGCGATCGTCTCCTGCGACTGGGCGGAACACTCGATCAGCACCAGCAGCAGCTGCTTGAGCGCGAGCATCGCCGAGCTGGGGAGTCGGGCCGTCTTCCCCTGCGGGGGCTGCTGGTGTGCCTGCGCCTTCCCACCGCCGGCGCCGCCACCCGTCCGCGACTCGCTCCCAATAACGACCCGATCGCCGAGCGTCTCCAGCGTCTGCGACTTGGCGAGGAAGTCCACGACCAGGTCGGTCGTCATGCAGCAGCAGTGCTTGAAGTTGCGCTCGATCAGCACCCAGTTCTTCTGCGCCTTGTTGACGTACCGCAGCCAGTCCTGGATCATCGGTATCAGCAGGTGGTTGACGCAGTACAGGCCGAACTCGACGCCCGGGCTCGCCATCAGCGCCCGGAACAGCTTGAAGATCGACTGCAGGATCGGCGACTGGTGCGCGATCGGGCAGACGATCAGCGAGTTGGTCAGCCCGTCCAGCAGCAGGAACCACACCTTGAGCACGCCGCTCGGCCGGTCCAGGTCGTCCAGCTTCCGGATCGACTCCTTGTCGATGTGCAGCGACCGGTAGCTGATCATGCACTGCTCGTTCGTGCACTGCAGGTAGTCCTGCCCGAAGTACGTGAAGTTCTCCATCGAGTTCGGGATGCTCGCGTCGATGATGTGCGTGTACGTGATGCCCTTGATCTTGTACGTCGAGTGCAGGTTCGGGCACTGCGGCATGTGGTACATGAAGTCGAGGATGGTCGCGCACCGCTCGAGGAACTTGAGCGCGTCGTACAGGAAGTCGCCGGAGCGCATCGTCGCGTGCGCCCCGAGCTCGCCGTCCGGCGCGAGCTCGGCCACGCCCGGCGCCCCCCCGCTGCCCGAGATCTCCAGGTACGACAGCAGGCAGAGGATGCAGTCGAGCCCGGCGTTCGCGAACACCAGCATGTTGTCCGTCTCGAGGAACACGCGGAAGATGTCGATGATGTTCGACAGGTGGACCGGGCGGTTCCGGGCGGTGCGGAGCGTGCCGAACAGCGGCCGCCACCCGGACCGGATCTCGGTCCGGTGCGCCTCCACGATCTCGTACAGGCAGGCGACGATCTGGTCCTGCACGTCGATGTCGCACGTGTCCACGCTCAGCAGGTTCTCGAACGGCTTCAGCAGCGCCTCGTTGAAGTGGAAGTGCGCCAGCTCCGTCTGCTCCACCAGCAGCGCCGTGATGATGTCGTGGATGTACTCGATCGCACGCTTCGAGATGCTGCGGTCCTTGTGGCAGGCGGCCTTCCAAACAGACAGAGAGAGAGAGAGAGAACAGGCGAATCAGCGCAAACGTGAGAGCTGCGCAAACGGCTTACTTACATCCATCAGGTGCGGCCCGGTGATCGCCCACACCTTCAGCACGTGCAGGAGCGGGCGCGGCCCGCGGAACACCTTCAGCGTGACGTCGCCGACGCGGTGCAGCAGTAGCGACAACGGGAGCGAGTCGTTCTTCACCTTCCACGGGCGCCCGAGCCACCACGACTTCTTGCCCTTCTTCAGTGCGGCGCTGCTGCTGCGGTAGAGCTGCTCGCGCGACGCCCGGCACAGGCTGCGCAGGAACTGCTGCAGCGCCGGCAGGCTGAGCCGCTCGGCTGCCTCCGCGAACAGCACGTCCGCCTGGTGCGACAGCGCGCACAGCATCTTCGCGGTGTCGGTCTGCGTCAGGTGGACCGCATCGTTGCCCGCGTACGCCTTCAGGATCGTGATCACGTTGATGTTCGCGTTCGTGTTCGGCGCCTGCAGGAAGCTGTACACGTCCACGCTGCGAACGAAAGAGTGGAACCGGTGTGAGGTGAAACCGTACTCTCGGTGAGCTGTTTGTCGCCACTGTGAGCCTCAGAGTGAGTTGAATCTTACTATTGAATCAATTGATTCAACTCTTCACAGGGAGCTTGTATGATTCATTTCAGATTCAAAGAGTGGGCGAGTGAATTGATTCTTATAATTGAATCATTCGATTCAACTCTTCACGGGGAGCTTGTACCATTCATTTGATATTAAACATACTCTGAGTGAGTAGATACTCGCCACTGTGAGCCTCAGAGTGAGTTGAATCTTACAATCGAATCAATTGATTCAACTCTTCACAGGGAGCTTGTATTAATCATTTTGGTTTTATAGAGTGAGTGAGTGAGTTGAATCTTACGATTGAATCCATCGGTTCAACTTCCCAGGGAGCTTGTATGATTCATTTTAGATTCAAAGAGTGGTTGAGTGACTTGATTCTTAGAATTGAATCAATCGATGCAACTCTTCACGGGGAGCTTGTCCGGTTCATTTGATATTCAACATACTCTGAGTGAGTTGATAGTCGCCACTGTGAGCCTAGGAGTGAGTTGAATCTTACAATTGAATCAATCGGTTCAATTCTTTACAGGAAGTTTATATGATTCATTCAAGATTGAAAGAGTGAGTGAGTGAGTTAATTCTCACGCTTGGCCCTATCGACTCAACTCTTCACAGGGACCTTGTATGATTCATTTTAGTTTCATAGTGAGTTGAATCTTACGCCACTGCGAACCTAAGAGTAAGTTCAATCTTACAAATGAATCCATCGGCTCAACTCTTCACTGGGAGCTTGTAAGATTCATTTGAGATTCAACATACTCTGAGTTGATAGTCACCACGATGAGCCTCAGGGTGAGTCCAATCTTATAAATGATCTCAACGATTCATCTCTTCACGAATGACCTGTATGATTCAAGCTCAGCTTCAACTAACTCTGAGAAGAAGGATTGAGTGAGTTGAATCTTACAAATGAATGCATCAATTCATCTCGTCACGGAGAGCTTTTCAAGGCTCAATTTCCTCGCTAGCCGCGAGTGAACGAGTTGAATCGCTCAAATGAATCATGCTCTTTTTGGACTCAATTTAGATTCAACTCATTCGGAGTGAGCCGAACAATGATTGAGTGTCACTCCACCGCCCGACCAGCTCATCCACTCGCTCTTTGCCGATGAAGCGATCACCTACCATGTCTCGTCCTCGTCGACCGAGTACGGTGCGAGATGCAGCCGGTCCGACTGGGCGTCCCCCTTGCCGGTCGGGTCCGGCCCGAGCGCCGGCTCCTTGCACACGCCGGACGACGCGTTGCCCACGTTCGCGGTGGCGCTGTTCTGCGAGCTGAACAGGTCGTGCTCGAGCTGCGTGACGTGCCGGCAGACGGAGAACACCGGCAGCCAGCAGTCGGCGCTGTGCGAGCCGAGCTCGAGCCCGCCGGACAGCACCACGTCCATCGAGAGCGCGTGGCTGGCCGGGATCTTCGGGCCCGCGTTCTGGCACACGTTCGACGCGATCAGGTTGATGATCTTGCCGGCCAGGTGCTGCAGGCTGAGCGCGTTGCTGAGCGTGGCGGCCGCGTGCAGCCCGTCCAGGCTGAGCGCGTACAGCGTCTCGCCCGACCCGGACCGGCCCGGCTCGAGCGGCCCGTCCGCGTCCGACTCCGACGACGACTCGAACCCGCTCTGCCGCAGCTCGGCCACCGCGTCCCGGTACGGCGGCGGCAGCCGCGTCATCGACTGGTACGTCAGCGGGCCGGTGTAGTCGGCGTCCGCGAGCGTCCCGTACCGGTCGTTCACCGCGCCCGCAATCCGATCGCCCACGAGCGACTCGTCGAAGCTGCCCGCCGACAGGACCTGCAGGCTCTCCAGCAGCGCCACCACGCACTCGACGCTCGAGCTGAGCGCACCGTACACGGAGGCGCTCCCGTGGTGCCAGGCGGCCGCACACTCCTCCATCGCGTCGATCACCCTGCAGAGAGAGGAGAAGCAGAAGGGTTTGCATCAGCACCTGCTCGCTATCTGACATGTGGAGCTACCATCCAACACCCTCTCCAACAGTTGTTGAAGCGACGATACGCTAAGTGTTTCCAATGTACCCAAAGGACTCTATCAGCGACGTCCATGCTACTCTAGATTGGTCTATGTTATAGAGCATAGTTCTATGCTTTACTTCTGCTGTTATGGACACGACAATTCTGCTGTCTACGATCGGTCAGCAACCTGTGCAAAAAAAGGAAAGTCTACACTCTACCACAGAGAAGAGCATAACAACTCCATTCAGAGAGTTAACTCACTATTACTGATCCACCATTGGGATTCGAGTCGTTCAACAACTCTTTTGGTAAAACGAGCGAGTTAGGTTAGAACGACTCACTCACAATTTCACTCGTTTAGCAACTCGAGTGAGCGAGTGAGTTTCATTATAACTGACTTTAACTCACTCACTCACTCTTACTCAGTGCGCACATCGCTTGCCACACACACGATCGCTCGAGACAAGTCGGAGGCTACTCTCCGGTGTTTTCAAGGAATCTGTCCTGCTCGGAGTAAAGCTCCGCGTGTTGGAAGTCGCGTCGGAAGTTCGTTGACGACAACATCTGCCGTAATCGTTCTTGCACTGTATATCATAGTTTTAACTTGAGTCTTGAACTCCACAGCCTTAGGTGTCTCAAGGCTTTCTGTCCTTGAAGATCTCAAAGCATTGCTGAGAATAGCTGTCAGCCCCTGGCCCTCCCAGAATCAAACGGATCCAGAGACGGGTCACTGAAATTAAGTCGAGATCTTTGAGGCTAGACACCGTAAGGTTCGTGCTAGGCCCTTTACCAGGATCTTAGATAACTATACTGGTCACTACTGTCACTGCTGTCTCTGGTCGGATTATATTAGTGACGGGCAAGTACTGATGGACCTGGATCAACCGCCTTCTCCATTTTTAGACAATTTTAATTACTGTCAGATACAAGTTAATCCTGTTTTTGTTAGAAGAATGTCTTCGCTGCAAAACAAAAAAACGGTTCGAAAATAATACTAAAATAAATACTGGACCTGGTAAAACATACACGCAAAGTAACCAGGTCCAGGCCTGCCTGAGTAACATCAGGCACCAGGTACATTCACCAGACACCTGAGGGGAAAGACAAAGAGGGCTACCATATGTTGGGTGCTGCATCGCTAGTTTGAATTGTAGAAGAGTATCCTAGAATGGGAGAGTGAGAGAGCCTCCATCTCTCAGTACAGCCTGGTCAAAAGTATGTCCATCACTAGATTATATGCTCCATAGTATCTTCCCTCTTTTTACTCTTTCTATCGCTAATGTTATTACTATTATTTTTCTGTTTTCTCTACTGCTCTTCTCTTCGATACCCTTTCTTCAGGTTAATGTCTTAAAAGAGAGTACAACAACTATCAAAACTATTACGCACACACCAATCTATCGGAGTCAGGGACAGCAAATTAGGAGTTGGAAAAAGATTGAAGAGGGCTACCATATGTTGGGTGCTGCATCGCTAGTTTGAATTGTAGAAGAGTATCCTAGAATGGGAGAGTGAGAGAGCCTCCATCTCTCAGTACAGCCTGGTCAAAAGTATGTCCATCACTAGATTATATGCTCCATAGTATCTTCCCTCTTTTTACTCTTTCTATCGCTAATGTTATTACTATTATTTTTCTGTTTTCTCTACTGCTCTTCTCTTCGATACCCTTTCTTCAGGTTAATGTCTTAAAAGAGAGTACAACAACTATCAAAACTATTACGCACACACCAATCTATCGGAGTCAGGGACAGCAAATTAGGAGTTGGAAAAAGATTGAGGTTTTGATTGATTGAGGTGAAGCAGGTAGCTCCGCTTGGCTTTTCCACACTTTCCCGCACTACTTACAGCCGAAAGAGCGCCATGTCGTCGCTGCTGCTCTGCGACTTGTCCGGGTAGAGGATGATGGCGAGATCGATCAGCCGCTCCGGGGACTTGAAGATCTCGCGCGCGTACCGTAGCGGTTCCGCCCGGTTGCTCGGCACCGGCAGCAGCAGCATCCGGTGGAACAGGGCCTCCAGCATCGGCCGCAGGCTGCCCTGCGCGCCCGCTATCCGCAGCAGCTGGATGCTGGTCAGGTAGATGCAGCGTGCCTGCGGCCCATCGAGCCCGGGCCGCGTGAAGAACCCGCGGTTCTCGCTCTCGATCAGATGTATCGCGTCCCTGGAAGCAAACGGCCGTGTCAGTGGCGCGCGGGCGTTGCCGGGCCGCTCCACTCACCTGTACGTGAACTTCTTGTCCTTGTTGACGCGCCCGGGCGAGCCCATCGTGGCGGCGAGCGTCGGGCAGAACTTCTGCCACAGGAACGCGGTGAAGTGCGGGTTGGCGTGCACGTCCGCCGGCAGCGCCACCACCAGCGTCAGGATGCACTCCATCAGGTAGAGGGCGCTGCTGGCGGTACCGTCGCCCACAGCGCCGCCGCCACCGCCGCCGCCGCCGCCGCTGCCAGCGATAATCGCGGATGATGCGCTGCAAGCAGACCAAGTTCGCCGAGGTGAGTACACAGTGCAACGGGGCCCGCGGATCAGCAAAAAAAACGCCACTTACGTGCAGCCCGTTCAGCCCGTACGTGATGAACTTCGGGCGCTTCGTCTCGAGCGCCATCTGCAGCGCGGTAAAGCAGACGGAGCGCAGCTCGTACGACGGGTCCCGGTGCATGCCGTGCTGCCGGGACAGTTTCTCTGCCAAAAACAGAAGAACGCAACAACAACAAAAAACAGCCCGGGGTGGGGGTTGCGGTGGAGTGCGTGAGTTTGAGCCAGTATCGATTGCAGCAGGTGCTGCTGCAGTGACGCCATTGCAATATGCTGCGTCGCTGCTGGTACCTACCGTGTGCGATTTGTGCGGCTTGTTTCAGGTTCTGCAGCTTGCTCCCGGTCGCCTCCTTCACGATCGACATCAGCAATTCCTCCATCGTGCTGGGATGGGGTGCAAGGGCGGACTCGCGGTACAATATGTTACAAGGCTAACCTCTCCCTCCCGCTTTAGTGCACACACCCGTCACACGACTCCATCTACTTCGCAGGGGTGCGTGGGGGAGGCGAGCGGGTAGGATGACACGGACACTACTGTGTTGGGGCTATGGTGGCTACGATATCACGCTGGTCGCTTCCGTACGAACGTTGGAATACTGGTGCAGCGGGCGTACTAGGATGCTCTGGTTGCTGTTGATGGTACGCCGCTGCCAGCGATGACGGCACCGACGCCGACGCCGACCCGCGCGTGCCCGACCGCGTTCGGCTCGACCAGCCGGCTGCACAGCCACTGCATCACCGGGATCACCTCGTTGTAGACGGCCGCCGCCATCCCGAGGCTGATGATGCCGGTCGGGTCGAGCCGGACGATCTCCTCCGCCTCGTCCTTCAGGAACGCGCAGAATGTGCGCAGACACTGGCTGCCGGCGGCGAGCGACGCGGCCCGCACCGCCCGCGACCCGCCCTCCCAGCACTCGCCGCACCGGGACAGCACCTCGATCAGCAGCCGGCCGTTGAGCGTGCAGGTCGGGGCGCAGGCCATCGCCAGCACCAGCCGCAGCACGTTCACGACCGTGTCCTCGTGGGCGGTCGCCGACAGGCTGGCCGTCGCGCGCAGCAGCTGCGCCGGCAGCCACAGCGAGTCGTCCTCCGGCTCTAGCCCTTACTGTCAGATACAAGTTAATCCTGTTTTTGTTAGAAGAATGTCTTCGCTGCAAAACAAAAAAACGGTTCGAAAATAATACTAAAATAAATACTGGACCTGGTAAAACATACACGCAAAGTAACCAGGTCCAGGCCTGCCTGAGTAACATCAGGCACCAGGTACATTCACCAGACACCTGAGGGGAAAGACAAAGAGGGCTACCATATGTTGGGTGCTGCATCGCTAGTTTGAATTGTAGAAGAGTATCCTAGAATGGGAGAGTGAGAGAGCCTCCATCTCTCAGTACAGCCTGGTCAAAAGTATGTCCATCACTAGATTATATGCTCCATAGTATCTTCCCTCTTTTTACTCTTTCTATCGCTAATGTTATTACTATTATTTTTCTGTTTTCTCTACTGCTCTTCTCTTCGATACCCTTTCTTCAGGTTAATGTCTTAAAAGAGAGTACAACAACTATCAAAACTATTACGCACACACCAATCTATCGGAGTCAGGGACAGCAAATTAGGAGTTGGAAAAAGATTGAGGTTTTGATTGATTGAGGTGAAGCAGGTAGCTCCGCTTGGCTTTTCCACACTTTCCCGCACTACTTACAGCCGAAAGAGCGCCATGTCGTCGCTGCTGCTCTGCGACTTGTCCGGGTAGAGGATGATGGCGAGATCGATCAGCCGCTCCGGGGACTTGAAGATCTCGCGCGCGTACCGTAGCGGTTCCGCCCGGTTGCTCGGCACCGGCAGCAGCAGCATCCGGTGGAACAGGGCCTCCAGCATCGGCCGCAGGCTGCCCTGCGCGCCCGCTATCCGCAGCAGCTGGATGCTGGTCAGGTAGATGCAGCGTGCCTGCGGCCCATCGAGCCCGGGCCGCGTGAAGAACCCGCGGTTCTCGCTCTCGATCAGATGTATCGCGTCCCTGGAAGCAAACGGCCGTGTCAGTGGCGCGCGGGCGTTGCCGGGCCGCTCCACTCACCTGTACGTGAACTTCTTGTCCTTGTTGACGCGCCCGGGCGAGCCCATCGTGGCGGCGAGCGTCGGGCAGAACTTCTGCCACAGGAACGCGGTGAAGTGCGGGTTGGCGTGCACGTCCGCCGGCAGCGCCACCACCAGCGTCAGGATGCACTCCATCAGGTAGAGGGCGCTGCTGGCGGTACCGTCGCCCACAGCGCCGCCGCCACCGCCGCCGCCGCCGCCGCTGCCAGCGATAATTTGTAAACAATGGAAGCGAACTGATCATCTCCTTCGCACCAGCAACCGGGAACAGCGCAGCACGGAAACTGCTGCTGCTGCATCGACAATAAAACCTCGAACAACACACACACACACACGCCCGCAGGAAGTAGCGAGAGCAATCGGAAAAGGGCGTCCGCATCCATCCCGGTCCCGTCGCTGCTAGAATGCAGCACGAACAACACGTAAGTGACGTATCGGCTCGAACAACGCACCGGAACGTATCGGCTCAATCCGCTTTGCTTTACATGCTCGGCCCGCGACAGGAGCAGGAACAGCAGCAGGAACAACGTAACGTGCAAGCCGTGCAGCTGAAGCCGAAACCGCAGCGCAAGTGTTTCACGCGCAAGAAACGCTCGAAGAGCGACGAGAACCGGGTGCCGCTGGATACGCTCACCACCGCGACCGGGACCGACGCGAAGCGCGGACGGCTCGCCTGACTTGGGCCAGTGTAAATGTAGGCACGCCGGCGACACGCACGTTTGACACTTGCTTCGTAATCGAAGGTTTGCGTCCCTTTTTCCTGCTTGCAGAGGGCAAACGATGCACGATCCAGCCGGACGTGAAACCATCGACGAGCTGCTCCGGGCGCAGCTGGTCGTGCAGCTACCGACGCTGCTGTGCGAGATACGGGCGGCCGGCCACATCCTGAAGGAGGCTCGCCTGCGCCGGGACGGTGCCCTCTGGTAAGCGGCTCAAGTACGAAGTGCAAGTAAGACACTAAGCTAGTCGGCGTTTCCGTTTATCTTCCCGCAGTGCTGCCACAGCGGACGTGCCGGCGGCCATTGCCAGCGATATGCGGTTGGCAGCCGAGGCGGCGGACAGCAAGCAATTCTTCATCTGCACCCAAACGATGTGAGTGTTGCCACACACACACACACACACATCACTCGCCGGTGCCGGCACACAATCACAATCAAACCACGCACGCTCTTCTTTACGCTTTTGCAGCAAACGTGCCACCGGCATGCTGCAGCAGCTCGAGGTGGACATCCGGCGGGAGCTCGAAACGGCCGGGGGCGGGCACGGCCGGCGCCGCTGGTGCTCGTACCTCGAGCAGGCGCTCGATCTGATGTACGCCCTGAACTGGGAGCTGCATCTGGTGCGGCTCGCGACCAACGCACTGTACGTGCACGGCCAGGACGGGGCCGGACCGGGCGAGCAGCAGCAGCAGCAGCAGCAGCAGCTGCAGGAGACGGACGGCCTGAAAGACGCCATCGCCCGGCTCGTTGCGGCGATCGCGACGAAACATTTCGGACCGAGCCCGGCCCCGGTGGAGCAGTGATCGTGCAGAAATGGGAAGCAAGCGAGAGGGATGATGTCTTCGCGCCCACCGTGTCAACATCAACGCAACCTGCTCCGTCTGCAATCACCGCCAGCTTCGAACTGAAGACCCGGGAGATATGTTTCCGCATCAGCCGCGTGCACCACGTTAACCGCCAAACCGATTTTGTTTTCCAGCTTCGAACTGAAGACCCGGGAGATATGTTTCCGCATCAGCCGCGTGCACCACGTTAACCGCCAAACCGATTTTGTTTTGTAGTTCTTCGCACAGTCGCCAGAGTGTGCTGGCCACTACCACAGAGTGGAGATACCATTGCACTAATTTCTGTCACATTAGTTGCTATCAAATTTTCACCAATCAAAGCCCGATGCAGCCGGAAGCTCGAGGCGAACCTGAGCGGAACGCCTCCTGTGCCGGCCCTGGCGGTTAACGTGTTCGGGCTCGTCTAGTGATCGTGAGGAAGTGAACGTAACACGCAGTTTCTTCTCATATTTTCCTTAATACCCATCCGGAACATCGATTATTGAACATCAAAAGATGCAGAGCTCATTTGCCCAAGTTGTTAGGAAGCAATTTTTTCCTTTTAAAAGCACGCACTTGTGAAACCCGACGCTCTCTGATTACGCTATAATCTAAGGCTCGTCTAGGACGAACTAGACCGAAGGTCTAGGCCTACATTTGGGCGCTTTGCTGTAACACAAGTGATTGCACTTGAGTTTTCTAATAACTTGACTGTTTTGGCGTACAATACCCAAAGTTTTGATTAGTATGCTGTGTGGTATAATCGAAAAACCGATAATTTGACGCTCATTTTCACTCGATCACTAATCGGGGCTTCGAGGAAGACACACACACACACCAGATAAACGAAGAAACTCATCTGTTCTCATTTGCACAATGTCATTCTGTGGAAAATCGTGCCTTGAATTGTGTTAAACTACCACTAGGTTACATACATTTGACTAGTTTGAGAAGGAGAAGGAGGTAGGTGAACCTTCCTCGTCTCTATATATATATAATATGAAGAAAAGCAAAAGAAAACGAAGTGTTGTGCAAAACCCAACTTAAGTTCCAGTTCGCGGCAGCTCCGTTTTGCTGCGCGATTAGTTGATAAGTCTTTTTCGCCTGCTAGCGGGTTAGGGTTTGCCGCTAGACGAGCGTCTTTTTTTTACCTTCTTTTTCGGTGTATATTATGTATTTGTAAACGAAACAAAACACACGACGGCACGAAGCGGTTTCCGGTAGAGAGCCGCGGTGGGGAAGCATATATTTTCTAGTTTTTAATGGATTCACGTACGAGTTTGGCCTCGCCTAAATTATTCCAGCAATCGTTTTCTTTGCCTTAAATTACAAGAAAGATAGATTGTAAGATGAAGAAGAGAGAAGAAGAAAAAACACAAAGAGAGCCAAAGTGGTAGAACGAAAACAAAAACTTAAATAAAACGTTGAGCTAGTGGGCCCATTTAAATTCTACAAGTAAATATAAAGGTAATGTACATTTTCTGAAATGCCTCTCGTGTGTTTCAGGTCCTTTTGGGGCAGTTAAAATTGTTTTTTTTTCTTAACTTTACCAAAATGTTCCTTTTTTTGGTTGCAAATATAACCTCAAACCCACACCATCCTGAGTGCTTTCCGAACGAACCACGCCGTTTTTATGAAGTCTTTAAGTCGAGCTGTCTAAACCGACACGCCGAACACCGATAACTTCACCACCTGTATCAGTGACACGCTAAAAGCATTCCCGAAGTGCGGCGCTCATGCGTTTCCGTTTTAAAAATAGCTTCCCCCGCCTGAATGTATGCAATCGGCACGCGAAAAACGCTTTGTTGTGCCTGCTTTACTCGTCTCCACTTTCTGTAAACCGTCCGCAGCGTGCGCGAAGCGCGTGCAACAAAACAGCCCTCTCCGCACTCTCCATTAATTTCGTTATCCTTTCCTCTCTCGTTTTCGGTGTCCCGTGCAGTGTCGGAAGGCGGCAACTGTTGCGAAACAAGACGGCAGCCGATAACTTTTGCTTGCTGTTTAAACAACACTTCGAGCCGTCCTGCCGTCTGCCGATGCGATGCCTGAGAAAGTTCGACGTTCCGCTCGCGAGATTCCAAGTCGCCAGCAGAGGCCCCTGTCAAGGCAGCCGAGCTACGCAGGAAAGGACACGGCACTCTCCCGAAGGAGCCCACTCTCTCTCTCGCTCGCTCGCTCTGCGTGTGGGTGTTCCCAGTTTCCCACGCACACAACGGCAGCACGGGATGGGAAAAGTTCGCCACCGGGACGGCTCTCAGTTGGCTTCCGCACGTTGGTCGCAGTGTACGCTCGCTCCAGCGCGCCAACAAAGCCCGACAACCAGCCCCCACCCCCTCCTGCAGACCAGCAGCACGTCCTGGGTCAGTGTAGTGGCCAAGTCGTTTTTTTTTGTTTGGAGCGGATACCTCGGGCAGCTAGTGTCGCTGGCAGGTCTGGCCAGGTCGTTCGCGACTCACCGTGTGAGGTGTGCGTGTGTGTGTGTGTGTGGGGGGGAGAGAATGTGAGTGAGTGTTTGTGTGTGTTGGTGGGTGCAGAATCACATGATCCGCTGGACACCGAGAGCCGTCGTCGTCGCCGCCGTGCAACAGTCGTCCCAGCGCGCGAAGTCACAGGTATATCCCACAAAACGCACCTATCAACAACCCTGCCGTGTTGGCCAAACTCCAAAACCCGTCTCCACCGGACGCGTCAATCAGCCCTCTTCCCCGCCAACCATAAAAAAACGCGCTAGGCGTGACGGTGGCGTTATGTAACGATAATCCAAGCGATTCTAGGCTCCGGTTCGTAAGGCGTCAGGTGCCGAACCCTCCGACCCCGACCAGCCCCCGGCCGCGAGAATCCGATCATCCAGCCGGTATTGATTTTTCCCGGAAAACCGCGCGTGGAAATGGCCGCTAATCCCGCGTTTGACCTGTTGGGCGATCCGGGAGGGGTTTCGTAACGTCGCGCCCTGTGCGGCGTCCTGTGCGGCCTGTCACGTGGTGTCCGCCGCTGCACTTGCATGCACTTGCTCGGCCCCAGTAGCTCCCCTCCTGTGTCTGCATGCTCCCGTGCTCCAGTGCATGCCCACGACCTCCTGTTCCGTTCTTCACACGTTCTTTTTCGGGTGTTCTTTTTTTTGGTTTCGTTTGTTGCTTCCACCGGAGCACCATAATATGCACCATTTCCGTTTCGTTTCTCACGTAACACCTGCACACCTGCACGCAACACCTGCACCAGATCGGAGCGCACAGGCCTGCCGCTGAGGCCGCCATGCACGGTATCTAGCTCCACGTGGGAAAGGCTGAAACCTCCTGAGCGACGCACAACGCCCGTCCCGCGAACGAGGAAGGGCAGTGACGCTGCCCCGTAGTGCTGCTACCGTCTACTACCTGCGACACCGTCTCCCGTGCGTCCGAAACCGCGCGACTGTGCCCGAGTGCGCCCGGCTACTAGTAGTGGTAGCAGTAGGTAGTAGGTGGTAGTGGTGCTGCCCCACGCCAGCTCCTGTTGGTGGTGGTGATGGCCAACACTGCACATCTGTTCCGCAGGCAGAGCTCGCGCGACCTGATCCAGCAGGCGACCGTACGCAGCCTGGATGAGCTCGAGCTGAGGGTAAGGCTCTGTCGCGCTAACCAGCTACCCCGCTTCTAACCAGGATCTTCCCGCCCCGACTCCACCAGGAGCTGCGCAGCCGGCTGGTGCGGGCGGAGAACGGCGCGCAGAATGTCGTGTACGGTGCGACGAACCAGGCGTTCGTCAGCGATGACGACCCGCCGATGGGCCGCATCCTGGACCTCGGCCCGCCGGTGGCCCCGGCGAAGGCCGCACGCGCCAGCAAGCTCACCATGCAGGCGTCGATCGTCTCGCAGCAGCAGCAGCAGCAGGAGGCCGCCATCGTCGAGCGGCCGGAGGACGAGCGCGAGAGCTGGGACAGCAAGTGGACCTTCCTGCTCGCGACGATCGGGTAAGCAGCGGCCTATGGCAGCCTGTAAACTAGCTTATCGGCGGGTTCCCTCTGGCGGGCACACACGCAACTATCTGCGAAATGAAGCGTTGGTGCGTGGCAGATTGTCTGTGTTTAGGCGACAACTTGATCCACGCTATCTTCGCCACCTTGTTCCCAATGATTATCCAATGATTAAATCGGGCAAATAACGTCACCCGCTTTTTGAGTGTAAATATAAATAATGCTGCAATCTGCGCCTCAAAGTATGCAATCCGCTCTAAAAGTTCCAGCATTCGGGAGCAAAAGTGCCTGTATTTAGGCGATATATTGATCTATATGGCAGGTCCGATTGCCCGAAACTTGAAGATTAAAACGAACAAAGAACGCCTTCTGAAAGCATCAAATCAGCCTGCTTTTTGGGTGTCAATATAAATCAGGGCTCCATAAGTATGCAATCTGCTTATCAATCCTTAAATTATGGATGAAACGCGCTAATAAAGCTTGCAGTCCATGCATGCTTTAATCCGCACCGTAAAGAATACAATCCGCTCAAAAAGGTCTAGCATTCGGGAGTAAATGTGCCTGTATTTGGGCGATAACTTGATCCACGCTTTGTTTACCGTCTTGTTAGTGCGTTTTATAAGGCAGTTTTAATTTCTAATTATTAAACAGGGTAAATAACGACATTAATCGCCTGCTTTTTGGATGTATATATGAATAAGAATTGTGGATAAAACGTGCTTATAAAGCTAGCAGGTCGTGTATGCAATCTGCGCCTTCAAGTATGCAATCTGCGCCTTAGAGTATGCAATCTATTCAAACAATTCTAACACTCGGGAGTAAATGTGCCTGTATGTAGGCGATATTTTGATTCACGCTTTCTTTACCGTCTTGTAATTGCATTTTATAAGGTAGTTCTAGTTTCTAACTAGCCTTGCTACTACCCAGTAGGATCTAGTGATGAAAACGAACAAATAAAGGCTTTGAAAGGATTAAATCGCCCGCTTTTTGGGTGTAAATAAAAATAAGGGCTCGAAAAGTATGCAATCTATGCATCAATCTTTCAATTGATGTGGATGAAACGTGTTTATGAAGCTCGCAGACCATATCTGCTGCAATGTGTATGCGATCTGCTCTAACAGCTCTAGCGTTCGGGAGCAATTTAGCGCCTAAAAGTATGCATTGCGCACTGAAACCAACGCGTTTTCTTATCAGCTTCGTTGTCGCTCACCTCATGTGCTCTTTTGCTCCCTCTCTCTCTCTCTCTCTCTCTCTCGACAGGTACGCCGTCGGTCTCGGTAACGTGTGGCGCTTCCCGTACCTGGCGCAGAAGAACGGTGGCGGCGCGTTCCTCGTGCCGTACTTCGTGATGCTGCTGCTGCAGGGTCTGCCGATCTTCTATCTCGAGCTCGCGATCGGCCAGCGGCTGCGCAAGGGTGCGATCGGCGTCTGGCACGAGGTGTCGGCGTACCTCGGCGGCATCGGCATCTCGTCCGCGTTCGTCAGCTACATCGTCGCGCTCTACTACAACACGATCATCGCCTGGTGCCTGATCTACCTGCTGCACAGCTTCGAGTCGCCGCTGCCGTGGGCCGAGTGCCCGAAGCGCCTGTTCCGCAACTTCACGTACGACGTCGAGCCGGAGTGCGTGGTGTCGTCGCCGACCAAGTACTACTGGTACCGGGAGACGCTGCAGGTGTCGCCGAGCGTGGACGACCCGGTGCAGATCAACTACGCGGTCGCGCTCGCGCTCGTCACCGCCTGGTCGCTCGTCTACCTCTGCATGGTGCAGGGCATCACCGAGTCGAGCAAGATCGTCTACGTGACCGCCATCTTCCCGTACGTCGTGCTGATCATCTTCTTCTTCCGCGGCATCACGCTGAAGGGCGCGTCGGACGGGATCGCGCACCTGTTCACGCCGCGCTGGGAGTCGATCCTCGAGCCGGTCGTCTGGCTCGAGGCCGGCACGCAGATCTTCTTCTCGCTCGGGCTCGCGTTCGGCGGGCTGATCGCGTTCAGCTCGTACAACCCGGCGAACAACAACTGCTACCGGGACGCGCTGGTCGTCTCGATCACGAACTGCTCGACGTCGATGTTCGCCGGCGTGGTCGTGTTCTCCGTCATCGGGTTCAAGGCGACCTCCATCTACGACAGCTGCGTCGCGGAGCGGACCGAGCTGGTGCGCCAGAACAGGTCGCACGACCTGCTGCCGGTGTGCGACCTGCAGAAGGAGCTGGAGAACGTAATGAGAATGAGAGAGATGGGGGGCGTACATGTTGCAATACATCCATACACACCTGTTTTTCCCCACTGTCGTTTTGCAGAGTGCGTCCGGTACCGGGCTGGCGTTCATCATCTTCACCGAGGCGATCAACCAGTTCCCGGCGGCCCAGCTGTGGGCCGTGCTGTTCTTCCTGATGCTCTTCACGCTCGGCATCGACTCGCAGTTCGGGACGCTCGAGGGCGTCAGCACCTCCCTGATGGACATGAAGCTGTTCCCGAACGTGCCGAAGGAGATGATCACCGGGGTAGTAGCACGCTCGACAGAGAGAGAGAGAGAGAGCGCGAGACGTTGACATCTACTAAACAGGCTGTTTCTCTCCCACTCTCACTCTACAGGGGTTGTGTGTGTCGTGCTGCGTACTGTCGATGTGCTTTGCAAACGGGGCCGGCAGCTACATCTTCCAGCTGATGGACAGCTTCGCCGGCAGCTACACGCTCCTCATCATCGCGTTCTTCGAGTGCATCGGTGTCAGCTACATCTACGGTTTGAAGAGGTGACCCTCGGTAGAGTGTGTCCGTAGCATCGCATCCAACGCAAACATCCTCTCCTACTCGCCAGATTCGCGGACGACATCGAACTGATGACCGGCGCCCGGCCCAACCTCTACTGGATGCTCTGCTGGAAGTACATCTCCCCGATAGCGATGATCACGATCCTGGTCGCGTCCTTTCTCGAGCTCGCCTCCGAGGGCAGCAGCTACCCGGGCTGGAACGCGCTCACCGGCAACACCGACCGGCTCGAGTGGCCCCACTGGTGCATCGTGATCGCGATCATGCTGATACTCGTCTCCATCCTCTGGATACCGGGCGTTGCCATCTTGAGGTACTACCACTGCCACTGCCAGCACTACCTGGTTGACATCTTGCGCTTCCATGTGTTTTTTTAGGTTATGTGGCATCAACGTGATCGAGGACAGCGAACCGGCCTGGTTCCCGTCGGCCGAGCTGCGCGACGTGCACGGCATCGTGCCGCACGAGCCGACCGACGTCGAGATATCGCTGTTCTGCATACGCGCCGACGGGTCCGAGGGTCTCTGCTGTCCGACGTACGGGCCGCGCGAGCAACCCCTGGACGAGGAGGAGTAAGCTGCGGAGCACACACACACAAACACACTCACGAAAGCCCACGTCCATGAGATTGAGCATATATACATATAGAGCGGTAGTGCAGATACATCTAACCTAGACACAGCTAGTCGTTAGGCTTTAATGGTTCCGACAATGTTGAGCAAAGCAAACACACAACGCCATCCTACGCCGTATTTTAAGTATGAATGTTCGAATTTAGTGTTTCAACGTAAAGCAAGCCTATACCAAACGAATAAGAAAAACAAACCACAGACAAGGCAGCAATTAGTAGCACTGCACAAACGGCACAACTACTAGTTATAGTCGTCGTCCCCCCCACAGACCCTCACTGTCGCAGTAAACCCTACCGACCTTTGGCATATCAATGTGTTCCCCCTCTTCTCCCTATCCGGCAAAACGGACCGAGTTATTTATATTGTTGGGATGTTCTTATCGTTAGCGAAAGCAAAACAGAGGAGAGGAAAAGCAAGAAAACCCACCCCTCCCAAAAAAAAGGCAAATCAATCAACATTCCCCGGAGTCGCAATAGTTTCGCCTGCGGGCGAGAGGTTAGAAACGCGTTATTAGTAGCGAACGAAGGAAGAACTCACTTCTGACAATAACTTG